>VURO01012444.1:1694-20401 GCA_015108175.1 Pelvicachromis taeniatus
AAAAAAAAAAAAAAAAAAAAAAAAAAAAAAAAAAGCAGCCTTCCTGCTCTTAAAGACTTTCAACTTTTTTTAGTGGGAGCGGCTAGTCAAATACTTCAGCTCCACAGCTGATAAAGACCTTTCATTCTTCCACCTACAACAGCAGAGATAATGTATGTTTCCTGGCACCACCTGGTTGGTGTTGAGCAACAACAAAAATGACTCAGTGAAGCTACATGTTAAGCCCAGATGAGCATTTCTTTTCTTTTCTTTTGTTTGTTTATTTTGTGTGTGTGTGTGTGTGTGTGTGTGTGTGTGTGTGTGTGTGTGTGTGTGTGTGTGTGTGTGTGTGTGTGTGTGTGTGTGTGTGTGTGTGTGTGTGTGTGTGTGTGTGTGTGTGTGTGTGTGTGTGTGTGTGTAATGGATGTTGGGGGGGGTGGATGGATCTGTGGGATGGATCAAACATTGCTGTGAAAATATGCAAATGGTGTCTTTTGGAAAGACTTCAGGGAAACTCCAAAAACCGACACACAGGTATGTTTTTTAAAAACATTTCAATCCAGGGTACACCATCATCATGCTGGATTACTCAACCCTGTCGTGGAGGTGACAGCTACGCCCAGAAACTGTGCAAATGCTTGTTTATGAACGAGCTGATACAACCGGTTTTACTCAACTGACAGAAAGACAGAGGTAGGTCAGGACATACAAAGAATGCACAAAAGGGAAAGACCAGAGGGGAGGGAGGTTAAAGAGACCAAATTTAAGAAAAATCTTAATGAAGTTAGAAAAAAGTAGAAATAGACTGGAAATAAATAAATAAATAAATAAATAATTTAAAAAATAAAAAAAATTCGCCTTACTGTTGATAGCTGCCTCACAGCTTCCTAAAGCAACGAGCCACACCTACTGTGGCAGTTGTCAAACTGATTTAGAGACGCGGCACAAATAAAATAAAATAAGCGTTTCAACCACAAATCAAATAAAACCAGCAGGTTTGCAAACTTTTAAATCAGACTCTGTTGAAATGGTGATCAGCCTCAAAACCCAGGCTCCATCTGTAAACACCTGCCCAAGCCATCACCTGTGAATAAACTGTGAGAACTTGAGTTCTCTTCAATACTCACCCAGAAAAGAAGGTTGAAGAAGAAGAGAAGGTATTTGACACACTTGTTAACAGCCATGGCTTTTCCCTCGATTCACGTTGACCACTTGCTTCAGAGGACTCGAGCTTCCTGCACAGTGAACACACACAGTCCCTCAGGCCAGTAAACAGACCAGCCTGCTCTACTGTTTCCACCCATTCAGGGTGCGTCCTTCACTGCACCCTCCTCCTCCTTCCACATCTCCTCTCTTCTCCCTCATTTTTTTTATCTTTTCATTTTCTCTGCAGCATTCCCTCATTTTTTTCCCCACAAGTTTACTGTAAGCAGATAAAATGAAGAAGATCAACACACGTATGGCTATAGCTCATGTTTAAACTCAATGCTCTGCTGGGACGTTGTGAGAGTCTGAATGATACTTCAACGACCTTCTGATGGACTGCCTTGACATTCAAATCATTTTCAGAGAATAAACAAAACTGTTTCACTTCAGCGTCTGATAAGTCGACTGCTGTTGGATGAATTAATGTGTTCAAACAGTCACATCCGTCTGGATCAGTTTTCTACTCGTAAAGCAGCATCAGAAGTTCTGAATTATCATCTGCCTGACATTGGCAAAACCAGCGACATCCAGAAAGATTTAGGGGGTTAGTTTAAGCATGAGAAGCACTTTAGTTTTAAACAACCTGTAAAACAAAGCCAGCAGAATCAGAAAAACCTGATTAGGTGACTTTCCGTTGCAGGGATAATACGGTGGGTGTTACCTTTGGACTTTCTGTTTCCGGCTGCAGAAAGTGGGTGGGTAAGGAAAGAGGCAACCTAGCTTCTCTGGGGTTTCCATATTTTAGCGAGTTTAGAGGCTGCCTGGTAGGTTTCCACACAAACAACAATGAGCACTGCAAGTTCCTAAACCTTCACAAAGAAAATTCCCCCATAAGCAGAGCCTGGTTTCAGGGTAAAACTAGATCACTAAACCACAATTTAGACCCCAGTTCTTTTACACATAGATAAAGACACAGAGCGTCAAAAGCTTGGACACCGGGCCACCACACTGAGAGGAAAATGATTTCAGGTTCTTGTTTCATGTGTTTGTGGTCCAGAATTTCTGCATAGTGTTCTTCCTGGTTCCTCTATCACACATCCCACAATGAAATGAGCACAAAGCAGCAAGCTGCAGATAACAACTCAGCGTAAACCAGCAGATGGCAGGTTAATCATTCACATTACCTTCTGTTTCCCTTCTGTCTTTCATTCATTCGCTCACTCAGGCCTCTCCCAGGTTCTTCTCCAGCCTTTCACCCCTCACCTGTTCCCAGTTTCCCAATCAGTGCACCTGCCTCTCATTCCAGCTCACCTGTGATTTTCAGCACCTCTTTGAGCTTTTACCAAACATCAGATTAATTTAAAAGTAGAATGAAAACAGAGTTCTCTGGTGAAAAATGGAGACTTTGGATAAAACCACCTCATGGTTACTGTTTCAGCAGTTAGAGAGGCGAGGCATGTGCAGAGGAGGGATAGTGGATCTACTTGGTAAAGATGATGAGGATGGAGCTGTCAGGCAGGAGGAAAAGAGGAAGACCTCAGAGAGGTTCATGCAGAGAGTAAGATGCTAGCGGCAGGGTGAGAAGGCGGCAGATGATCCGCGGTGGTGACCCCAAAAGGAAGCAGTGGAAAAGAGAAAAAGACGACAAACTAATTTCCTTTCAGACTGGTATCAATTTCCAGCACACAGTGTAAAAATGAACTAATTACACTCACTTTCACTTTATATTACAACTATAAATACTGAAAAAACATGAAAATAAAGAATTTCATCAATATATGCAAGCATATACTTGTTTATACACAGTCAAAACCCATTTAAAGTCTTTATCAATTCCTTTAAAAGAAGCACATTCAATATTTAGTGAATCATCGCATCATGAGCTGATTTTAATCTTATAGAGTATGTTTAACTGCCATAAATGTATATTATGTCAATTTGTTTGATTTATTGTGTTTATGTATGTTATTTACTTCCTTTATTTATTGTTGTTCCTTTGGGGTAGGAACTAAGTTGCATTCTGTGTTGCGCACATGCCCCGTTTAAGTGACGCAAAGGGAAGTCAAGAAAGCATTTGCAACGAAGTTGAGCTCTAAGTGAAATAAGGCACAAGAAAGGTAAAATAAGCTGTAAAGAAGAAGAAGTTGGGAATTGGTTTTTGTAAGGTTTTTGTTTCTGAAGCGAACTCATTCCCTCACGGCGACGTGCAGCCAGCGAGGTACGTTAATTGTTTTTGTATATTGCGCATTTGTTAACTGTGGTTCAATGTTTATTTGTAATATTTGTGTTTGGTCATTCTGTACGTTTATGTAATGACAGTTTGACGGCGGATTTTATGGTGGATTGGAGGAGAAGTGTGACGGAAGAATAAATCCATCTGTGAATGAAGAACCGTGGTGTCGTGTATTAGCGGGAGGGAGTGATAGTATGAATCTGCTGTTCATACAGAAAATGAGTTGAATAAAAACTTCACAGAGGCGTTGAGAAGTGCTGTTTGTAAGTCGCCATCTATTGGTGGCTGTATGAACATACAGCAGAGTGAGTGCACACCTGTGTAACTGCAGCTCCTCCCTGTTTTATAGCTCCCCTTCACTGCCTGTGAGCTAACAGTTACCCTCACAGATAAGACGCTGGTTCCATCTATGAGGACACGACCTGCTGTTAAAGCGACGTTTCAGACTGGTAAGTCTTCATATCTCCACTCTGCTGACCTCACAGCATCACTCGTGAAATCATCGCAGGCATAAATAAAAACTGGTTAACATTTTACTTGAAACCAACTCAGCTGTTAGTTTACCGATACAGCTGTGAGACTGCAGTCAGGCAGATGTTTGACCAATAACAGGCGTTTACATGTGTCCGGTCATTGTTTCATTTTGTAATATCACTTTCTTCTTCTTGTTTTTTAATGTTTAAATGTCTCTCCTGGATCTCTGAGCTCATTCTTGTTTTCCCTCTTGTTGTCATTTCCTGTTATATTCCATAGTCCGCTGCTGATTTGGCTCCTTGTCTTTCTTGTTCCCGCCTTTTTCCCCCTGATTGCTTTTGCCCTTTTCCCCTTAGCTCTTCATCTCTGCAGGTGATGATACAATGATTTAGTTTTTGTCAAAAACTCTGTTTTTTAACATTGCTGTTCAATGATATGCTTTAACTTTGTAATGCTCAAAGCTGTAAATTCAAGCTAAAACTGAGTGTTCTGAGGATTCCTTCAAAATACAAATTTTCACGAGGGTTTGAGCTCTCATTCTGAAACCATCAATGCAAAAAAAAGAAAGAAGTCAGTTTAGACTTGAAGTAAAAGAATAGATGCTCATAAAGGAGGAGATTGATATCTAAGTGTCCGGAAGTGGAGTGAGAAGTGTCATTCAAAGAGAGCCACACAGCACAGAACAAGCCTGGCAGATGTAGGACACAAAAAATGTCAAAGACCCTGGAAAGAAAACAACAGCGAGACAATCACTCAGACTCTGCACAAGAATGAACTGTGAGGTTGCAGACCAAGAAAAACTCCACTTCTGCAGAAGTGACAAAAGTATGCTACATGTAAGTCAATCAGATGACATGAAACTAGAGCTCTTTGGTGACAGAGACACAGCTTATGGGTTTTTATTTTTTGTGAGAGAAGTATAACCTGAACAAAAGTGTTCCCATAGTGAAACACAGTGGTGGGAGTATTGTGAATGCTACTGACTGGCCTCCACAAAGGCCTCACTCCCACTGGAAATCTGTGAGGTGAACTGAAGACCAAGGTCCACACCACAGGGCCATCAAATCTGAAGAAGTTGGAGAGATTCTCTGAGGACATGTGAGACTTGTTTCTGTGTGTAAAGAAAATAATGTACGCATTTAAAATAAAACCAGGATGTTTGAAAAATCGGTGCTCAGTATCAGCTCTCCACTTCTCTGGCTTGTTGTGTCTCTGAGTCATTGCTGGTTTTTCTCTGGCAATTTTGCCTCAGTTTTGTTTTTCCCATCATTTATTCAGAAATGCTCTTCTGAACCCTCCATCCACCCTGACCTCTTCCCTTTTACTGAAGGTCTATCTCTCTCCAAAGCTTCGCTGGAGTTAATATACATGGTCAAAAGGACTGGGGGTCCTCTTTAGCTTTGTTCTTTAATGAAATATTAAATGTTTCATTCTTTGTGTTTTCTTATTTTAAGAAAATATTTGCTGGATTTAGCAGGCGTTCCCCACGTGCTGACATGCCGTCTTTCCTGTTCCTACACTCTTATAGTGCAGTCTGCTCTGCCCGTACACGTCTGACGCGTGTAATGTAACAACCCGAGTTATCGTTTAAATGAAGCACAGCTCATAGGACATCCTGGAGTGATGTCATACTGACATTTTTCAGGCTTTGAATGTGATGTGTACATGGTAACTTTAAGCCATGGTAACTTTCTCTGGGCAAGTAAAGAAAACTTTAAGGAACCGTAACATAATCTGGATTCTCAGCATGCCAAAACTCGTCTCACAGAGCCCAACACAGATGATTTTCTTCTCATTTTTTCCCCAAAGACCCAAACTGTTGTTCATTTACCTGATTTATACAGCGATCTTTCCTCTGGATCGCAGACTGTCAGGATGTTAGCTATACATTTAGTAGAAATTTCAGTCAAATTAATCCATGCATGGCTGTAAATGTTCAGTTGTGTGGAGTGAACAAAAACACTCACAGCAGCACAGAGATTCACAACTTAAAAGAGAAAAGGCCCAGAAACACTGAGTTTGCATCCAGTGATCTGGTGTCACTCCTGCTTTTGTTAAGAACCCAGAAGGCTGTCAACACTGCAAAGCCTAAACGTAGGACATAATCAAAGCAAACCGAATCATTGTAGGTCTTAACTGCACTTTAATATTGCTATAATGTTTATTTAGAGTATGCAAGCAGACAAATTCACAAGAGGAAGCTTTTATCACAGCAACATAGTGCTCATATTCATACAAGAATAACACTTACATGAACATCCCATCTATTTCTGGTCTTTGGTTTGTCAGGAAGCCACGATGACGTCTATTAAAGAAGATCTTTGGCACACTCTAAGGCGTCTGACAGGTGAACAGTTCAAGAGCTTTAAGTGGTTCCTGAAGGAGCGGGACATGGAAAACAGGTTTCCAGCCATCGCAGTGGCCCAACTGGAAAACGCGGACATGCACGATACGATCGACCTGATGGTGCAGAGATACCACTGCTCAGGAGCTCTGGAATTAACCATGGAGATCTTAGGGAAGATCAGCAGGAATGATCTGGTGCAGTGTTTGAAGTTAAAGAAAGGTAGAATTATGAGGAACTTAAAAGTAAAGATTCACATATTTTGCATGAATGATTGCTTTTAATACAGCTCAAGAAAAATCCTCACTGAAAAAGTTGTTTACAGCTTTTCCTGCTTTGGCTTGTTTTAGACCTCAAGATCTCTGCAGCGATTCCATGTGAGGATGAGACCAGGAGGGCCAAACTGAGAGAGATGAAAGCCCAAATTGATCTGATGATCAAAGATAGGCAGATGAAGATCTGTGAAGTCAGACGCACAGCAGAGCTCAGCAGGAAGTCTGCAGAGCGACAGACTTCAGACAGTGAGAGGGCGTTTGGAGCTCTGGTGGCCTCAATCCAGAGCAGTCTGGATAAACTCATGAGAGAGATTGATGAAAAGCTGAAAATGTCACAGAAACAGGCTGGAGGATTCATCCAGCAGCTGGAGAAGGAAATCTCTGAGCTGACCAAGAGAAGCGAAGAGATGGAGCAGCTTTCCAAAGGCCAACATGACTTCCTGTCAAGCTTCAAGTTCACAAATGAGACGCTGACAGAAGCCAGGTTTCTTCAACCGTCTTACAAAGAAACTGTGATAAGCACTGTGACTCAGCTGAAGGAAAAACTCAGCAAAGACATGGAGATGTTTCTCACTGAGACAGGGCTGAACAGGCCCCAGCAGTTTGCAGTGGACGTGACGCTGGATCCAGATACGGCACATCCCAACCTCATCCTGTCTGAGGACGGGAAGCAAGTTCACTGTGGTGGCATTGAAAATAATCTCCCAGACAACCCGGAAAGATTTGACCGTGTTATTAATGTTTTGGGAAAGCAGAGCTTCTCTTTAAAAAGCTTTTACTATGAAGTTCAGGTCAATGAGAAGATTTCCTGGGATTTAGGTGTCACTAGAGAGTCAATAAAGAGGAAGGGATCAATCACAGTGAGCCCTGAGAACGGCTTCTGGTCAATATGTTTAAGGACAGGAGAGAAGTACAAAGCCTCAGGTGTCCATCTCAAAGTGGACTCTCAGCTAAGGAAAGTGGGAGTGTTTGTGGATTATGAGAATCGTTCAGTCTGCTTTTATAACGCTGAGTCTGAAGAACTCATTCATTGCTACACTGACTGCTCCTTCAAGGAGAAACTCCGCCCTTTCTTCAGCCCCGGGGCTTTTCATGATGGCCAAAACTCCAACCCGCTCATCATCTGTCCTGTCAAGCACAACTGATCAATTATCCATTCAACCGTGTGAGACTCATCATAGTCTTCAGCTTGTCCATCTAGTTACCACTGACCTCTTTATTTATTTAGCACACCTGAATGTGTCACACAGTGGAAATTGTGTTGGGTTTTTATAGTTTGTGTTATTTTGATTTTATTGTGTATTATGTATAATACTGATTTTATTTACATGTTTTTCTTATATTGCATGTTTAGTGTTGTGATTGCATAATGTTTTTTATTCCACTGTGGACTGGGTGGATAATGACAAGCACCTGTTGAGGTGTGGGTGGTCCCGGAAGCTGGCCCATTAGCCACCTGATGGACTAAAGGGGAGAATGAGCGCAGATAAGAGGACGCGTAAAAGCCAGCGTGGAGAGAGGGAGAGGGAGCCAGATCGCGAGGCTCAACAGGACTTGTGGGAGATGGACCAGCCAGCGTACCACGGCGTCCCAGTCCCAAGGGCACGAAGTGTGATGGTGGGAGTCATGAGGTGTGATCGGCAGCAGGGCAGAGGGTTCCTCTGCCTGCATATGTGAGTGTCGCCATTCCCACTGTCGTAGGCCGGGTTTTGCCTTGCCAAGGGAGGGTTGCCGCGGTCGTTCAGACAATGTTGCTGGCCAGTGTCTGTTCGTTACAGGGCGGTGCTACGCAGGCGGCCACATCGACCCTAAAGGAGAACCCCAGGTGTGGAGTGCGGCTGGGCTGTGTGGCGTCGTGCTTATGGAGAGGACAGGGTCGAGGTCGGAGGCTCGCCTTGACGTTCTGGCTGGTGAGAGCTCCAGCCCGGAAGAGGAAGATCTCTCTTGGTTATTTAAGATAAGGACAAAGGACATTTGCCCGTGTGTGGCTCGACAATGCTGTCGTGGGACTTTGAGGGGGGGAATTTTTATTGTTGCAAAACCTTGTATGTTCTTTTTGCTTTTTAGTATTTTAATTCTTTTTAGTATTTTAGGAAGGGTTTTTATGGGAAAGGGTTTTTAAATGGTTTTTAAAATTGTGTTTTATTGTGTTTTTGCCCTTCCTGGAATAAACAGTATAGCTATCACCGTGTTCAGTCTCTGTGCCCCAAGTGCGGCTCCGCTTGCTCCCCCGGTGACAAATGGACATCTTAAAACAGAAGGTGCAGATGAATGTGACAGACTTGGCTTAAAATGTGAAATGTCTTTTATGAATCTAATAAAGTCAAATCAAGCCACAAGCCAACCCTTGAGTGGTTCACTGTTGACCTGATGGGAGTATTTAGGGGTTACTGTAGTTTGTAGTATTCAGAGGGTCCAGTCTGGCCCGCTGAACTGCACAAAAATGTAATCAAGCCTTCACTGACCCCATGTCACGCAGCAGCGTCAGGATTGTCTCAATCATTAAACAGATGGTCATATGAGACTGTTTGAACTGTTGATTGCATCATCAGTTTTACAGCTTTCAGACTTGGAGCCTGCAGTCTGCCACATTGCACTTAAATAAGGTGCTTAGAAGGGGAATGACTAGTTTCTTTGTAATGATAAAAGTCTAAGTGAATAACACACGTGGGAAATAAGTTTTTACACAATTATAACCGGAGGTGAAGTCTGCTTGTGACTCAGGAGCTAAAAAGAGTTTGACACCCTGATGTACGAGCTTCAGGTGTGATCTTGTGGAAGGTGTCACAGCCGGGCCACAATTTTACACTCACTACGACGTTCCCTGTCAGATTTATTCTCGGTATTCAGTTACATGGTTGAACAGGTATCTTTGGCCTAACCTTTTTTAAGACCATACTGGTGACCAGTGCACACGAGCTTCTGTGTCATATTTTACTCTAAAAGTTCAGGATTTGGTCTCAACTCCATAGAAGCAAAACCTTCCCAAACAATCTGTGTCAGAGAGAGAGGATGGTTTCAGCCTTGGTGGTCTTATTTATCACACAGCCAGTCATTTTTTAAACGTCCCCTCCCTCCAGCAGATTGTGTTTTACTTGCATGTTGAGTGTGGGGATCCAAACTGAGACGGTAACTGTTCTAACTATGCATGCAGCTAAGCAGGAGATAAAATTGTCTAACTGCAGATGTGATTTTTCTACATTTGGACTCTGTGGTCTCGCCGAGGTGAGTCTTTCACCATCAACTATCACATACTTGCTAATCCTCTCTTTTTGCAAAATGGAGCAGACATGGTTTCAATTTTCTCACTGATGGTATCACAGAATATAGAAACCTTTAAACTACACTAGCTGAAATATTTACATTAATAATGAAATGTTATTTTTCTTCAGTGTGACCTTCTTGTTCCTCATTCTGTCTCCTGTTTATTTGGCGGATGTTGTTTTATAGAGATCTTTTTCCTAGTGCACTGTGCAACTCTACCACTCACCCACTCACTCACTCAGTGCTTACTTTCATTTTTCTTTCTATGTTTAGAGCAGGGATATCAAACTCCTTTGATGTCGTAGGCCACATGCAACCATTTTTTTTAAATACAGATTTTTACAAAGGTTACAAAGGTTTCTGTCATTATATTTGGATGAAAGATGACAATGGGTGAGGTCTTTATCAGTAGGAAAAGCTTGTGTTTGACACATCTGGTGTAAAGGATTTGTTTTCAAACATTTTTTTTCTTCTTCAAGAAGTTTATGTCCCACATTACCACCCAAAAAAATGACTGCCATTTCTCTTTGTATTTCGTGTGACAGCGACTGCATTGATATGTTACCTGTATGCAAACTTCCTAAAGCAATAAAGACACGAGGGCCGGCTGATTACAAAATAACTTTCCATCAGGACACATAAAACTGCCAACAGTATAACAGTAATAACAAAAATTACCTGCTTTTAGTTGGAGCAATAGATGATTCAGCCGACAGGAACCAGAAGCTGAGAGGAAACTTCAGGTGCTGTGGTAACGAGAGTCTGTGCTGCACTTCCTGACGTAATGTTTCAGTAAAGTGAGAAGCATTAAAACCAGAAAACACCAACCAGAGGACACAGTGTGGTTTCATCATCGGATACCGGAGCAGTACTGACAGGTCTTGTGTACTGCAGTTAACCGCTATGACTTACTGACGCGTTTTCATGGAAAGCCCTGCAGTCCTCGACCTCTGCTGTTACTGGCCCACCAGCCCTGTGTGATCTGAAGTGAAGCTCATTAGAAAGTTGACAGAATTATCTGAGCCATTATCTCAGAAAAGAAAGAACCATAAGAACAAAACAAAATAAAATAAAATAAACAAACAATAAAAATAAAGAAACAACAGTGAAGTTCAAGTCTCTGGTTTGTGTTCTCAAACTGCAGATATTAATCATTTTAGGTGTTCAGCGGGGCTGCGTTTGCATTTTTTAAGAAATCTGCAGTCATATAAAATTGAAGTTCTTACAGGACTCAGCTGTCCTGTGAAAGTCCACAGTTTTATTGAGCAGCTGTAGCAGTAAGTAACCTGCAGAAACTGTTTCCTGTGTGACTTCAGCAGTGTCTCACATCACTGTGGAGGAATTTTGGACCACTCTTGTTCACAGCGTTGCTTGAGCATCCTGCAGCAGTATTTCAGTCATTCTGTTGGAGATCAGCTGCTGTGCTCAGGGTTGTTGACCTGCTGCATGACCCAGTTTAAGTCAAGCTTCAGGTGTTGGGCAGAGGACACATATTTGTTATTCAGTGCCATGCAAAAGTGTTGAGCCACCCCTCGTTTCTTGATATTTTGCCTCCCAAGAAACTTTCTTCTGATTCTTTAAAGTGGTTTTGAGCAGTAGTTCTACAACTTTCTAAAGGTCTTTGAAAGCTTGTTTTTTCAGACATTGGTTGCCTTTTCAGTCATTAAACCAGACCATTTTTAGAATAATTATTTATTTTTGTTTGTTTGAGCCGCTTCACTCTGCCCTGAGGTTTGCCGAATTACACAAGAACTGGACTGAAAATAAGTGGCAGTAGGTCTGATGTACTCTTGAAAACATATTTGAAATTTTTGACACAGATTATTGTCAGTATGTACGGAGGAGACAAGGATGGAGGTCCAACAGTGAGTGTCTGCAGCCATCTGTTAAACACAGCGGAGGCTCTGTCATGATTTCTGGCAGGTGGTGTTGAAGATCTTGTAAAACCTAACAAAATTATGATCTCAGAAAAGTACCATCAGATTTTTATCCACCATCTAATACCATCTGGAAAATATCTGACTGACAAAAGCTTCATTTTTCACCATGACCTGCACAGAAAAACAGCGCAATACAATCAGTCATGGATTGGAGTGCAGTTGGGGTGTCCTCAGATGTAAAATGTCTGGTAAATGTTAGACTAGCAGTCATGTGTCAACAAAAAAAGCACAGAGCATGTCTGAGAACATCAGCATTAGTTAGTACTGAACACAGCAGTTATAAGCTGCTCCTGAGGTTAACTTTTATGTAGTTGTTACTGTATAAGAGTCAATAACTGGATATTTATTATTTAAATAGTATGGGGTGTCTGGCCCATAGCAACGGGCCAGACACCCCATACTGCCGGAGTACCCCCCACAGGACACCGCGAGGGACACGGTCGAATGCCTTCTCCAAGTCCATTCCAAGTTTAATGAATGTTAAAATTAAATTATGAACTATTTCTTTCAGTCACTCTGGAGGAAATGACACGTGATGAGCTGAAGACCTTCTAGTGGTTCCTGAAATAGGACGACACCGATGAAGATTTCTCAAAAAGAGCCAAGATTATTTTAAAGCTGATTTTAAATCTACTTTTATTCAAGCCTGAAGGTTTTTTACATTTCTGCTTGTCAAGAAGGAATCACAAAGCCATTGGATAACAGACAACACCAAGCTATTCAAACTTATTAATAAACACACACACTGATTTAGAGCAGACATAAAATACAGATACTTCTGAGTCACCCAAAGCTCAAAGGAAAACCAACCGAGTTCACTTGTCCTCATTCAAGTAGTTACACTAGGTTGAAAAAGTAGAAGTTGTAAACATAAATAAACAAACACTGAACGTTTTTAATGACTTCATGTTGCATTCAAACATCAGTTGAATTTCAAGACTTACCGTGTGTGCGCTCTGCTCTGTGTTAGGTCTGAAAACTCAGGAGATTTCACTGGATGGGACAGAAATCAGTTCTAACAAACTGCAGCACTCTTCATGGCCTTTTTCCTTCACTACTACTCGCGGCACTTCAGTTGTTCCACATTTAGCATTTTTCACCTCAATATTCTCAATACCCCAAAATGACAACATGGAAAAAAGTCTGCGTGAGCATCTTACTTATTAAAAATAAAACAAAAATAAGGTTTAAACACAACAAACTGTGGAAAAACTGAAGCTCTGTAAACACTTTCTGGGTGAGCTGTATCTGCATCACCATCTTAAACAAACACATCACCTGTGAAAGAAAACAGCCACGAAGCTGCAGTTTGTCCGACCTGCACAGAGTCTGTATGGATGTGATAAATCATTCTTCTAAACTCTAGTCTGCATAAAGAGCTACACTCTAAATCACGCATGCGATAGCGATAGTTTTGTTTCTCTCTGAAAAACAAGCTGCAGACTGCAGGAGGATTTTTGTTTATTTGGCGTGTAAACCTCAGACTCGTCTCCGAAACTGTATTTCGAGCAGCCAGTGTAACAATGCTCGGCCTCAGTACATCATGATTTTCTCTCATGTATACAAACGGGCTCTTCAGCAGCGTTTGTTTATATGTGATGTCTCACAGCTCCTCCATCTCTCTGGGAAAAGTGCACAAAGAGTTTTTACGACTTGTGCTTCAATTTTTTAAGTTCGTGTCTGCCAACAATAACTAAGAGGTCTCCATTTGACAGCACCGTGTGGCGCTCACCAACACATAATTTAATGATGCTTCTGAGTCACTTCCTGTCTTGTAGTCATTATTTAAGCCCAGCTTGTTGTTTAACACCCGGCTTGTTATCATTAACCACAACTCAATGTAAAAAAATATATATTTTAATTAAATATAAACTGGAGCTTTGAGAACATAAAAAATAAAAGCATTTAAATTAAAAATGTGAACATAGAAACCTGTAATAACTGTTAACAGCCAGTTTTCTATTCTTACACATTTACATGAACTGTGTGAAGTTTTTTTAATATCCAGCTGAGCTGCAGTTTGAGAACAGCGCCACCTTTTGGTCGATCACTGCATGTGCGAGTTGTGTGTCACTGAAATTCAGACTTCTGCAACAAATGTATTCAAACTTGTAACTGGAAACCTGTCTTTTCTTATTTTGTTTAAAATAAAATTTATTTTATTTTAATTTCTGCTTTTAAGTTGCTGCAGTTTTTGTTTTGCACTTTTATTCCTTCAGTTTTCGTCTCTCCTGTAAGATCACGAACATTATGGAGCTCACTGAAGAGCAATTAAACTAAATATATTAGTAATTCATCAGCCTTCTGTTGTTAACTCTGCTGCACAGACGGGCGTACAGACGCCACGCTTCATTTAATTATTTGAACTGCAGGCCTCACTCTGAGGGCTTGTCTGCATGCTCCATCCTGCCTCCTAACATCATTAATAAACCAAGGAAGCAGGAAGATGTGACGGGAGCCATAAAAAGCTTCATGCTTGACTGTGAAACCAGGAAGAGCTTTTTGTAGTTCTTGAAATGCAGCTGACGCCAACCTTTTGACCTCTTAAGGAGGAAATGAAGAGTTCAGATTGACTGTACTAATTTCCTCATGAGTAGAACACTTTCCCAGAAATAAGGTAAGCTTTTGATGAGAATCAGTGAATGATAAAGACGTGGAGGTCAGAGGGCACGTCACATCTGAAGCGCAGGCTCTTTGCATGGATAATAACAATAATAATAATAAATTTTATTTATAAAGCGCCTTTCAAGTCACCCAAGGACGCTTGACAGTAGAAGGGAGAGACAGCAAGCTGGATAGAAGAAGCAGATCAAAGTGAGCGGGCAGAAGAGGTAGTGCTTAACAGGTCAGAAAGGTAAGGAGGAGCGAGGTTATGAATGGCCTCGAAGGTGAGTAGAAGAAGCTTGTACATTATCTGGAATTTCACAGTGATAATGTACAAACATTTGTACATTATCCCTGTGATAATGTCACAGGGATATCATTGTTCTTCAGTGATATTCCTGAAGAACAGGGGTGATGTGGTAGGAGGGGGTCCTGGAAATAATGCGAGCAGGAGAGTTTTGAACCAGTTGAAGATTATGAAGGGTTTTTTGGAGGAGACCATGCAAGAGAGAATTGCAATAGTCAAGGCAGGAGGTAACAAGACTATGGACCAAAATGGACGTAGACTGGGTGGAGAGAGAAGGACGTAATCTGTTAATGTTGCGTATGTGGAAGTAGGCAGAATGGGTGAGATTATTGATGTGAGATTTGTAGGAAAGGGAACTGTCCAAGATGACACCAAGGCTCTTGAGCCGAGGTGAAGGGAAAACTGTGGAATTATCAATAGTAAATGAGAAATAATTTCCCTTCAAAAGGTTGGATTTGGTGCCAATGAGGAGGATTTCAGTTTTATCCTCGTTGAGTTTTAGAAAATCAGCGGTGAACCAGGATTTTAATTCAGACAGGCATTTTGTAAGGGAAGAGGGAGGGAGGAATCAGGCCTGCAGGAGAGATATAACTGGGTGTAATCAGCAAAACAGTGGAAGTGAAGATCAAATTTACGAAAAATGGTACCAGGGGGATGATGTATATAATGAAGAGAAGAGGTCCTAAGACTGAGCCTTGAGGTACACCAGAAGTGACCGGGAATAGATGAGAGCGGAATGATTTAAGTTGAATAAACTGGGAGTGGTCAAGGAGATATGATTTGAACCAGGCTAGGGGAGTGTCAGAGATGCCAAGGGAGAAGAGTCTGTTTAGAAGTATGGAGTGAGAGATGTTGTCGAAGGCTGAGCTCAACAAGGCCAAAAAAAGCTTCTATGCTGGTATCATCAGTTCTCATGAGGGAAACAACAGGATTCTGTTTTCAGTTCTTAACAAAGTTCTTCAACACCCCCCCCCCCCAGAGCCCTGTATGCCTGCAGAGAGCCCTACAGTAGGGAAACGTGCACATGAATGTCCAAACCGTTGTGTTTGAGCTTTATTTATCTACAGGGCTCTGAAAGGCTACAAGCTGACAACGTTGGAGTTCTTTTGAAAAGCGTCGATTTGTTTGTCCATGCTGAAGCCAGGGCAAGCTACGCTAAATTAGCGTTTTTAGCTAGCAGCTACAATAAGCATGAAAGTTACTGTACGGTTATCATTTGCAAACATGACGCTTGTTCTTATACATGTAATACATTTATTACCTATCTGAGTGTTTCTCCACTGGTCATTTGACATGACGAATAATCCAGCCCCAGACGGTGATAAAACGTAGCTCTAACACTCGATTTTACTCTGAAAGGACCGGAAGTGTGACCCAAAAAACGGAATTTAAGAACTGAAATTGAATTGTAGAACTGAAACTGAATGGTGCGAAGTGAAATTGAAATTATACAACAATTACTTTTTTAAAGGATAAAATACAGTTTCAAATTAAATTAATTCATTTTCAAAGTATAAAATTCAATTTCAATACACTAATTCAAATTCAGTTTTAAAAAGCATTTATTCAAGATACAATTAAAATTAAATCTGAGTAATTCAAATTCAGTTTGTGATGGTACAAATTTCTGCCCATATGCGTGGCAGTGCAGCGTGTGATCTGGACACAAGCGATGAAGGCCCAGCTGGTAGAACTTTGGCAAGCTCATCCGAGCCTTTTCGATGTGGCCTCACAAAATGATCACGACCGCAACAACCGTGAAAAGAGTTGGATGGACATTTGTAAATGAGCACGGCAGACCCGACAACATGAACATTTTTAAGCGTCTCTTTATTGCACACACTATTTACACTTTTCTCACGGTTGCTATGCGCACTCGGCTGCAGCTCTCCCGCTGCCGGCTGCACACATCAACATAAGCAATATGATAGTACCCCGTTCAGCCTTTTTACCCGGCGAGCCGTGATTGCGGATGCCGGGCAGGTGCGTACACCTACCCTGCAGCGGCACCGCCGGCCACGGTCTGTTTCTCATTAGCAATTTAGCAAAGTTGATGGTGGTGTTGTGTGTGTGAAAGACAGATTTTGTGTTATAAGCTTTTGTAACACTTCATGTTATGGACGCACAGTGTGAACTCTCGGGACGCATCAGAACATCGTGACCTATGAACTTCTAACCCCTGCGATTCAGTCGCAGTTTGAGCAGGAGCTGAATAACGCGACTGAAGAAAAAAAAAAAAAACCACAGTGTGTATGCCCAGCTTTATCTGACTGAACTCGACCTGTCCTCAGTCCTTCAGGTTTCTCTCATGATTTTCTTCCACTGACTGAGATCCATAATTCCCAGTTTCAGTCATGTAGGATCAAATAAAGGGGAACACAGGACACAAGGTTTTAATGTGGAATTATATTTAATCTGCTTCTCAAAGATGAAAAATCAATTCCACTAAAATAAATGAGCAGTTTATTTTACACATGAGATCCTGTCACATGACTGAATCAAACCAAAGGTCAGAACAAAAACATTCACACAGTCTCAATGAATATAATTAACACCAGAACCTCTTCTCTTAAATGAAAATTCAACTTTTAACTGATAACAGACAAACACATGAAACTGGACCAGTTCAGCTTTTGTACTTGGTGCTGAAGTGAGCGTTGACTTTGAGGATGGAGACGTAGAGCGTGAGGCTGATGAGGAAGAACTGCTGCTGCTCCTGCAGCCAGACCAGCTTCATCTTCACCTGCCCCTCAGAGCTGCGGTACACCATCAGGAAGTCGGTGCCGCCGTAGTCGAACAACTGTGACTTGCTCACCATGGAGATGGTGACAGGGGTGCTGACGCACCAGAAGGGTTTCTGGAACTCGTCCAGCAGGGTGAACGTCATGATGCAGCAGTTCTGAAGACAGAGTCGGAGCGAGACGTCACCGTGCGCTTAGTTATTCACACCAACATAAACACAAGCAACACAACACAACTGCAGCTCAAACTCAGACATCACATGTGTAAAACACGTCTGCACGACTTCATACATTTGCACACCTTTGGTTTCCGTTTTTGTACTGTGCAGTCTTGAGCCAACCCTCATTTCTTTGTAATTTGAATGCGGGCGATCCGGTGCCCATGGGCACCGGGTCGCCCGCAAGGACCATATGAGTGGCCCACGGGCCTGTTCTAAAAATAGATCACTATAACACTATATTTAAAAAAATGTTTATTATTAAATATCAATATTCAACCCTGGCACAATATTCACAGAAACAGTTGCCATAATCAGTGTCTTTACACAGAAGAATTACATTAATTATTAATGATAACATAATTAAAGTTAAATTGAGGAAATTTGTTATTTCAAATGGTAGCCCTTCACATTAATCAGTACCCAAGAAGTAGCTCTCACTTTCAAAAAGGTTGGTGACCCCTGCTGTACACGTTTTTATAAATCACTGCACCTATTTCAGTTTTTCTTTCAGAATATAAAGGAATGAGAGGTAGCTCGAGACCTTTGCACAGCATGATACAGTGGGATGTGAAAGTTTGGGCAACCTTGGTAATCGTCATGATTTTCCTGTATTAATCGTTGGTTGTTACGATAAAAAAAGTCAGTTAAATATATCATATAGGATACACACAGTGATATTTGAGAAGTGAAATTAAGTTTATTGGATTCACAGAAAGTGTGCAATAATTCTTTAAACAAAATTAGGCAGGTGCATAAATCTGGGCACCACAAAAAAGAAATTAAATCAATATTTAGTAGATCCTCCTTTTGCAGAAATTACAGCCTCTAAACGCTTCCTGTAGGTTCCAATGAGAGTCTGGATTCTGGTTGAAGGTATTTTGGACCATTCCTCTTTACAAAACATCTCTAGTTCATTCAGGTCTGATGGCTTCCAAGCATGGACAGCTCTCTTTAACTCACACCACAGATTTTCAGTTATATTCAGGTCTGGGGACTGAGATGGCCATTCCACAACGTTGTACTTGTTCCACTGCATGAATGCCTCAGTAGATGTTGAGCAGTGTTTCAGGTCGTTGTCTTGTTGAAAGATTCAACCCTGGCACAGCTTCAGCTTTGTCACCGATTCCTGGACATTGGGCTCCAGAATCTGCTGACACTGAGTGGAATCCATGCGTCCCT
>VURO01012449.1:13223-30362 GCA_015108175.1 Pelvicachromis taeniatus
TTTTTAAAAAAACAAAATTTTTTTTTTTTAAAAAAATTTTTTTTTTTAAATAAAATTATTTTTTTTTTTTTTTTTTTTTTACAGTTCCATTTTTTTTCCAAATTATTTATTTTTTTCCAATTTCAGGTCATTTTTTTTCACTTTCAAACTTATGACCCTGATTTTGTGTTGTGAGCGTGTGTCAAGGGGGAGGGGCAGGGCATACACTAATGATTGACAGCCGCATTTCAGTTGAAGATAGCCACTGCTCCTTCACAGGGATGCTGCCGGCAACAACCAACAGGTGAGAAACACTTGTAACTTGTACCTGTTGTATGTGTTTCTGTGCTGATAGAATTTAACTGCATTTCACTGTTTTTTTTAAACTGCCCATGGACTGCAGATGGAAATTAGCTAATAGCTAAATCTGGTACAAAGCATCTTTTAATGAAAACATTTTGTACACTGCACCACCAAAATACAAAAGACAAAAATTAAAAATCGAGCATGCCCAAATCATACCTGTAGGCACGCAGAATTCGATTCACGATTGCATCACCAATGCCATTCTGGACAGTCTTCTCGTCGGAACAGCTGATGAAGAACTGGTTCTAAGGGCAGAGGCAAGGCAGATGGTGGCTCAGTATGAGGTGAGGGCCAAAGCTAGCAGGTAGCTGGCAAGGAAGGAAGTTGGCTTTGGATACACTCAGATTCAGGGAAAGTCATTACAGTAGGCATGCTGGTAAACAGATTTGTTTTTTTCCAAATCAGAGCCTATTGTTGGGCAATGCTGCTAATATATTTGAGACTACGCTGACAATTTTGTCCCAATGGGAGTCCTGACTATATCACTGCTGTTACAAGGAAGAATTAAGGGCACAGCAAGCCTTAATATGGTTTAGACAGGATGATGCACTGTCTGCTTTAATATGTACATTTATCCGTAAAGTGCTAAAATGTTCATCTTAGTTACCTCGATGTAGATGTAGTGTTCACTCTTCTCGATGGTGTTGATGTAGGCATTATGGATTGAGCTCTCACAGGTTCCAGTTGACCAGCGCTCAGCAGAGCGCAGCACCTGAGAAACCCACATGTAAAATCTTTTTTTAAATTCAATCTTTCAATGGATATACTTAAAAATCTTGCCTATATTTTCATCTCTTTTCTGTGGTGTCATATTACTATTACTGAGTATATTATCACTGCAATCACACTTACATACCATATTACCTTGCACATATAAATTCTCCAATTTCTATGAATTTTAATAGGACACTCAACTGGTAGAAATTGAGCACATACACAAAAAGTTTGAAGACAGATTGTGTCATCTGAGGCACTGACCCTGAAACCTGAATAAAGCAGCTACCAAAACCTGATAGGAAAGCTACAACATAATGGGGAGCAAGGGTTATGGTTACAGGCCACCATCCACAATAGAAGTGTCTGTTACCAGACCCTGACTGACTGAACAGTTTTAAACTGCAGCATGTAACACTGGCTAAAAATAATCTTTTTATATTTACTGATTAAATACAGTTCTAACATATTGTCATCTTGTTCTTGATTTATTCTAACAAAACCAGCATCTTCACAAAGTTGCTAAATGCACACATCTTCAGCATTATATTATTATTATACTATTCTAATAAGGGGATATCTGCTAGTTGTGCTGCTTATGCTGGTGTCTCTCTGGACCATAGAGCCTATGAAGCCTGTTGCAAGTTTGATGCTGCCACTTGTAATCCCACTCTGTCCTTGGCAGTGCATTTGTTTTCTCTGGCTTTAATAAACTGGATAAATACGTTGGAAGTAGTTTTGTTCTACAGGCTTTACTTTTGTTCCACCATCTGCCATAGCAAAAAAAAAACAACAACAAAAAAACAAAAAAACAGCAAATACTGAATAGCTGCATTTCCAATGCTAGAACAGTGTCTCTTTGTTGTAGCACAGAAATACCCATCTGATTTCCTGTAAGATCTGACCTGGCAGCACAAAAGAATAAATTCATGTAAAAGTCAGTTGAGGTCTTTCATTCTTGGCTTGTTTACAGTAATTAAGGTCTTAAATAATTATTCTATAATACATATGACCAACAGCAAAGTTTCATTAGTGTGTGCTCTAAATGTTTTCATTTCTTTTTGCAATTCTAAAGCTGATGTTGAAAGCTCTCTTTACACTATGTCATTATAGCTTCGAGCTATAACTGGGAACTAAAGGCAAAATCTTTATGTTTTCCCACCTTCTGTACAGGACACCCCAGCTCTAGTGTGAAGCCTACAGTCACGTGCGCATACACTCTCTTTCAGTTCTATGATTTTACATATCAGACATAATACAAAAAAGAAAAGAAAAATGAATTATCTGGTCCAAGCCAGGCTGCAGAACAAGCCCAAATCATCACCCACCACCACCGTGCGTGACAGTTGTATGAGGTGTGACATCATGAGGTGTTTGGTCTGATGTGGTGCCGTGTATGGTTTATGCTAAAAGTGTGACGCTGTGGATTATGGCCACACACCTCCACTTTAGTCTTGTCTGTTGAAATGACAGTGAAACTTTGCAAACCCAAGCTGTGCTGCCACGTTCTTCTTAGAGAGAAGTGTCTCTCTCTTAGCCACATTTCCAAAACAGGCTATATTTGTTCAGTCTTTTTCTTGTACTGTCACGAACTTGAACATTTAACATGCTAACAGAGGCCTGTGGAGTCTGAGCTGTAGCTCTCGGGTGTTTTTGGATTGTTCTGAGAACACTGCACACTCTGACACTGGAGGGAATATGCTGGGACATCCACTCCTAGGAAGATTGGTGGCTATCTTTAATATTTTCCACTTGTGAATAATCTTTGTCACTGTACAATGATGGTCTTTAGGTTGTCAGGAAATTATCTTCATAACCTTCCCAGATTGATAGGCAGCAACAACTTGCTTCTCTAAGATCACTGCTGATGTCTTTCCTCCTTGGCACGGTGTTAACACACACCTGAGTGCTCCAAAACAGGAAACTGCCAAAACCTCTGCTTTTACTGGAGGTGCTCACACTTACTGATAATTGGTTATTGAAGTGCATTTGATTAGCAGCACCTGGCTGCTACTTACCCTCTTAATTCCTATGGAAGCAGTAAGGTTAGTTTTTCTACTTAGTTTTTCACACACTGCTTCTTCAATTTTGGCTTCATTTTTGTTCACTAAATAACAACAGTGTAATATGTCATGTTTTGAAGTTCATCTGAGATTGTATTGTATTACATAAAACATTAGAAATGAAAGAGGTTACACTTTCTATTGCACACAACTGTATTGCTGAAACAGAACTGTGGATAGTTTTACAACCAGCTACAGTTCTGTAGCAGAGATATAAGCAGTGGTGAATAAAACTCTTATATAATAATATAATATTAAATAATTATATCATGTATCATGTATTTAGTATGCTAATGTCACATCATATGCACAAAGGCTCATATCTTAACCTGTGAGTGTGAGGCTAAAAAGGTGCTCTTTGGACCGCAGGAGAGATCTGAAAAACCTATGTAAACATAAACAGAGTCATTAAAGAAGGACTTTAACACTACCTGTGTAAACAGCACATTCCTCTCAAATGGAAAAGTCTGGGCTTTAATAAGCGGCTATAATCAATCAAATACGATTACAACAACGTTAAAGGACCACAACAACCAAAGTAGTTCCGGTATATTTTACTGGGTGCTATGCTTGGCCATAAATGAGAATATGCTGGTAATATGGGCGCTAATGGTTGATTTATTTATGCTTTTGGAGACTATTATCAGCAGCTGTGGGGGGTGCAGTGAAAGACTTACAGCCACTGACCTGTTTAAGATTACTTGCTACTTTTATAATTAACAGCATATTTAAATAATGCTCAGTTGTAATGATATGTTATTTTACTTTAAAGACCAAAAAATTCACAATCTAATTTGCATAATATGCTGTTGTCAGCAACCAGGAACACACAACATGAAAACAGCTCCAGATACAGAGTAACCCGGCATGTTGCTGTTGTTGCAGCTACTGTGGTCAGGGTATATTTTAGGTGCTTCAAGATTAAACCGTTCAGGGGATTCCCTGAGGTAACTACCCACTTCCATGGTCCCCTGAGAAATGCAAATCTTTTTTTCCAATTTGCTTTCAAATCAACAGTAGTAACACTAATGTGATGTGTTAGCCAGCTGGTAGTTTGCAGAGCTCATTTGTGGACCTACCTCGGAGCGAAAAAGACCCGAACTTTAAAAATTGTATATTTACACGGATGTTGACGTCATTTTGAGTCTGCGTGTGAATATACGTACCTGCACTTTGGCTTTCTTGGACCCAGGCACAATGAATGGCAGAGAGTCAGCATTGGAATGAGACTTGGGAAGAAGGTAAGGGTAGAAGTCGTCTTTGTACTTGATTTTGAAGATCTAAAAAGGACAGAAAAAATGAATACTCAGGTTTGTCACTTTCCTATTACTCGTGTTTCCTACAAAAGCATTGCATAAACAGTTTTAAGCAATACTTCTGAGGGAAACATGAGGGATGAGGGTTGGGGATGGGTTTTTTTTTTTAGCACTTACTGCATGAGTCATATTACCACACAAGACAGGATAAAACAAAAGAGTACAAGGTCCATGTCAGCGAAACAAAAGTCTGATTATTTTAAGCTCTGTTTTAGTAAAGATCACCTATTTTCAATCCAGTGTTTCAGTTTCACAACTAAACTACTACTTTTGATATTTATAGTTTAAATGTTAAACCAACCTGCAGCTTGTACACCTGATGTTTGCAATATACATATAGATATATAAGGATCAATGTTAAAACTATTGCTGTTTAACACAGCTTACTTTTGTCTCTGACCTTGGTAAAATTCCAGCGCTGGATAAAGTGGCGGGCTACATCCCTGGCAGCTTTGCCATGAATAGCTGCAGACAGGTCACGCCACGGCATGCGAGGAACTTTAGTACGATCAATGTTATCTGACAAGATAAAAGAGGGAAAAACTGAAACAAAAAACAAGTCTTTCATCTCTCTGTTCAGACATTGTCAGAGTGTGTGTGTGTGTGTGTGTGTGTACTACCGAAAGAAATTTAGATGTACCTTCAAATGGTCTATCCAACTGGACCCAGTCTTTCTTGATAAAGTTGCTGTAGTCTTTGCCAACCCACAGTTTAGTGTTACCAGCCAAATCATGAGGCTCCTGCTCTCCCTTCTTATTTGGTTCAGATGGGCTTGAGCCATCAGCCATACCATTGCCCTGGTTAACACAGTCATCCATTACAGTCTGAAGGGTTCACGGTGTTTCATTAAATGTTGTGAACATGTTCTCTGTGAACATTCTTACATCTACATTGTTCATTGTTTCCTCTTCAGTTACACTGTTGGTTGTCTTTGTCAAGCCAAGGTCAGTTAGGCGATACTGGCTGTCATCCCACCTCCCAAACGCCAGGTCGATTCCCCCTACAAAGGCTACTGTTTGGTCAATGGCCACCATTTTCTCATGGTGAGCCCACAGGAACACCACAGAAGACACGTGGTCGGGATGCCGCATCACCTGATCGACCAGTGGACAAAACTGGTGTTAAAATGAACATCAAGGGCTCTTTTGACAGTTACAATTGTGTAACTCCTCTCCATACTGTACGTGATATTGTGCAGAGAAATGAAAAACCTTGATGTTTGGGTGCATATTCATTAGACTCCTCTTGCTGTGCTCACTATTGATGCCAAGTGCCATCTCCAGCTCTTTGTACAGCAGTATGCAAACTTTGACTCCCTTTTCCTGTAGAAACAGGTTCAAATAAAGTAATGTTATTAAAAAAAATCTACAGGTTATGTACATTTTGAAAAGGAAGAAAATAAACAGGACGGTGACAAAAACAAGAAAAAGAGATTTCCTACTGCTTTGCGTTTTAGGATCTCATCCAGCCGCCAGTGGTTGTTAGTTGCTGGTCTCTTTAGGAACACTTCAGGGCTGAGCCTGTGTAACAACACACATTATCTGCATTGGGAATACATTTCCAGGTTTATCTAAAATCTTTAAAAAACAAAACAATTTCCATAAAGATTTTAATCAGCCAATCCAGACCACTTCGACACCTACCACCAGTCTGTGATGAAAATCTCCTCTTTGGCTTGTTCGAGAGCATCAGCCAGGTCAGCGAAGTAGCCACTTCCATTTAAATACCTTCAAATAATGAAAGGTTAATTAAAGGCACATTCTAAAAGGTTATAGGAATTATTGCAAATATAAGACAGACTACACAACTGACCATTTAGTGAGCGTGTTCTCCCGCGGTGGAGCAAATCCACTGAAGCGTTGCATTTTGAGAAAGTCACATGTTTCTGCCAGACGGTTGATTTCATAACTCCACCAATGACTTTGCCTATAGCTGTTGCACTTGATAACCAAACTCCTGATTAAAAGCACACAGACGATGTATGCATCACAACCACAACATAAACTCACAAAATGTCCTTTTCTCAGTTTTGATGCATCCTCAATCATCCAAGTAAGGAAATCCCAAAACGTTCATTCTGTTCATCTGGATGTCGCGTTTTCTCATCCAAGTGACTTCTTTAGTCTCAGCTGACTGCAGGTTTCCCCAGCCTTATAAACAGTAGGTTAGCACAATGACTGAAACTAGCACCAGTGAAGGAACAATGGGCTGTGAGGTCAGTTTTTTTACGTGAAAAGGGAAAGATCATCTCTGAATGGAGGAGGGATCCTAAGGGTGCAGCTTTCATCATCTTAAAAGGCTGTGATTGCAGCCAACTCTGTGTGAATGGTACTCATGGCCATTGATCAATGGTTTTTGAGCAATCATCAATGGTCATTGATCAGTGGTCATGACGATAACCATATTAATGATCCAGAAACTGACCTCACAGCTCATTGCTCACAAGTGGTGCTAGTTTCAGTCATTATGCAAATGTTCTGTTTATAAGGTTGGGGAAACCTGTGAGCTCACACTTGGATGAGTAACGAAACGTTTCTTCCACTGAAAACGCAACATCCAGACGAATAGAATGAACTTTTTGGGATGTACTTTTCTCAGTACACACAGGAGACAAAGACAAAGACGACCTACCGGTTATAGTTCTCAAAGCAGACTCCATATTTGGTGCCTGTGTCTACTTGACCCACTTTCATTTTGAACTCTGGATCAAACAGCAGCACAAAGTCGATGCTCCCACTACCTCGTTTCATGTACAACAGAAAAGAGTCTTTCACCACCAGCCAGCGGCGTGACCAGCGAAAACAGATCTGATGATGGCCTATACAGTTCAGGCCTTGGATTCGGTGACCCCCTGACCTCTTCAAGATATGTCCCTCCCTGAGACAAGATTAGACATGAACACCTGTCAAACCCTTTGTCATTCCCAACTGAGTAAAATACACATAAGTTCAGTGTTTTGCTTACAAGCCCTTGGGACCAAGATCAGAGACAAAGGAGAGAGCACTGATAGAGAGGAATTCCAGCTGCAAAACAAAATGTAGGTCAAAATGCAGTCACGCTACTTGAGATTTACTCTGTATATTGAGACGGTACACTAAAAAGTCCTGAGCCACTTCTCTTTTCCTTATAGTTTGCTAGGAAAATTACAAATAGGCACAATACAACACATACACGGGAATACAGAATAAAAGAAAAATCAGAGTTTGTATAATTCTAACAAGTTTGAAGGTCAATATTTGGTCATATTTTGTCCATCTCATGACTGACAGTGTTCTATTGTGGGTTTTTCTAACCATGTATGCTTTTACTACATTGGCATTGTAGTGTGTGTGTGTGTTTCATTGTCATGCTGAAAAGTAAAGCTGTTGCCAATCAGAAGCTTTCCAGATGGTATTGCATGGTAGATGAAAATATGATGGTACTTTTCTGTGTTCGTGACAAGTTTTCAGCTAATAGTTTTTTGAGAATCATGTTGTTTGTGCAAAAACACCATTTCATACCTGTCAAACTGTGTTATCTTTGGCATGTTTCGTAGGTTCAAATGATGAAAGGGGAATAAATGAGATCTTTTTATGACAGGCTGCTACAAGTGCCTTAAGATACAACTTCAAATGGATTCTCTGTTATGTTGTCTGATATGTGTAGAAAACACTCGTTCAACCCTTGGGGTAGGTGCTTTTTTTTGTACTTGAATGGTAATTAAATCAGTGTTAAGTGTCTTAACGAACAAAAACACATTTATTTAAAAAATGGCCAGGTACAAGGACAGGACTGAAAATGTATGAAAAGTCAGTTATTTTTAGAGAAAAAAAATGTCAAAGCCTGGCTCCTTGAAAGTAAAATATAAAGAGAAGAGGGGTGACTTAAGACTTCTGCACTGTAATATTCACCCATGCTTACCATGCTGCTATAGTTTCTACAGAATCTGTTCTCCAGTAGACAATTCAGGTACTCCTCAAGGTATCTCTGCATTAGAAGAGCACATATTTACAATTTACTTAACTGCTTGTTACTTATTTTTCAATAAAAATGATGTATAATTATGTGATGGTCATATATATGCTTCAATATATGTTCAGTGTGTTGCAGACTGCTTTATATACCACTTTGCTGGAGGTTCTTCTGGTCCGCTCAGTCCCATGTAGGCTGGGCATTTCCTCCGACATGTTTCTCAGCTCCTGCCTTTCCTTTGCAAATCTTTGAGAAAAATGCGAATATTCAAAAACATTTAGTGCTTGAGAGAACTGTCATAAAAAGCTCAAAACAAACAATCACTCAAATTCCAACTGCATTAAGAGAGAGAGGCCAATTTGCACAAAGATAAACAGATCAGCACACCAACCTTCCAATAGGCAGGAACTGAATCATCATCTTGTGCTTGTAAAGGTCGCGATGCAACTCCTGAAAGTTCTTGTACTTTCTCTTTATAGTCCAGTGGAAGTGGCCATGTGTTAAATGCAATGTATACAGGGTTCCAATGCTAACCTGGAAGAACATCATTGAAATCATATGTAAACATAAGTATGGTGGTGAAAAACAGGAACACTGAAATGCCAAAACACTTGAGTGATTTGAACGGAATGGAGTTTTTCTTAATAGCTCTTATTTTCATAGCCAATGGACTGTGTTTTGCCAGTTAGTACTTTACCTTCAAATTTTGCTGCCACCCAAAGCCACAGCTTTAACTTATTTCCCAATAAGAGAGAAAACCACAATTTTAATAGACTGGTGGGTTTATCTGTAAACCGCTTATTTGGAAGTTATAGATAAGAGTTAAAACACCCAAAGTCCTTTACTTATTGGCATTTTTGTAAGTGCTGCAAATCAAAGATGAACCAGGAAGTAGCATAATTTTTTGTTTTTGTTTCATATCCTCCCGAGACCCTGTGTCTTTATTGTGCTGTAAAATAAGCCCATTGTCCCAATTTTAATGACCAGCTAATCCCAAATAGCTAGAAGAAATTAAAAATGCATCAAAAAAAGTTTAGTCATAGGTTTCTGGAGGATATAAGCAAATCAGGCAAGACATTTAGCATGTGGACTGGATTAAAACACATAGAAACAAGTTTCTAATTCTACTTACATTCACCATCCTGGACTGTGGGAGAAAGAAAATCAGAATGTGGATACCAGAATATGGAAAGTATATGCAAACTGACCGAGCCTTCCAACTAAAACTCAGGAGTAAAAGGTAGCTACTAACAAACAATGCAACATGCAAAAAGTGCATCTAGAGATCAGTACTTGGTAATATACCCATGAACTTCTGCCTTTTAATATAAACGACTACGTAGAAATATATGTGAGTGACTGTTTTGTGGTCATATATTTGGCTTAGATCACTAAAATACTACATTTAGGACTCATTCAACAACAGTCATAATAACATTCACCACAAATTAAAACCCCACTGTTAATTAGCAGCAAACTCACCGGCCACTTCATTAAGTACACCTTTTTAACTTCTTCTTAACACAACAATCTAATCAGTCATGACTGTAGCACCTGAAATACATTTGGGTGCTACAAAGTCGATTTAATTGACTTTGAACGTGGCATAGTTTTGTCTCTAGTGCCTTGCATCCATGGTTCAGGCTGCTGGTGGTGGTGGTGGTGTAATAGTGTGGGGTCTATTTTCTTGCCACACTTTGAGCCCCTTACTACAAAGTGAACATAATTTAAACGCCACCGAGTCTTGTTGCTGGTCATGTTGATCCCTTTATGACCAAAGTGACAGCAGACTGTAAAACCCAAAACAGCCCGAATCGGTTTCATTTGTAAGTTTCTCGCTCCATTGGCTTCAGTGTGACTTCATGTCATCATGGCAAAGCAGTCAAATTTAACTCTAGCATCTCGTAAGCCAAAATTTAAAATGGGTTAGTATGTTGTTGCACAGCAAGGCAAAGATTTTGACACAGTTGTAAAGAGTTACTAAGGATAACTGTGTTTGCTTTAACTTTGGGCTCATCAAGAGCTTTCTATAAAGATTCATTAGTATCCCACAAAGGAAAAAAAATGTGAAGGGTATTTTCATAAGGTAATAAAGGTACCTTTGAGCGTCTAGTGTGCTTCTCTGTGTTGTCCAGTCTGCATGTAACAGGAACATCAGGGATGAAATAAGGTATACACTCATCTTCTATTTCAGAAAGACGATGCACCACGATAAAAGGACGTCCTTCTGTGATATGAAAGGTGGAACAATCAAGAAAAAACGTTTCTCAATGGGGAGCTTCTATCTTAAGCTGAATTCATTTTCATCGCTCCTCACCACTGGTCGACATGAGGCCATCCAGCTCATCGTTAGTCAAATTGTGGCAGTCGTGTGAGAAGCGTCGTCGATGAAGGCTTCGGGCAGCTGCGCTCTCTGCCAACGGCTCGATCACGTCCTCTGGACTGGCCATAGCTCTGTGGTTCAAAGGGTCAAATGGTGAGAAGACAAAAGAAAACAGTTATGAGATCAAACACATGTGAAACTGAGGCCGGTCTCGTGATATAGACCACAGCAGAGTCTAATTTTAAAGCAAGAGTATTTGATTTCTGATTATCTGCAGAATCAGTAATAAAGGCAATAATGCAGTCCTGTAGCCACAAATGAGTCAGCTGTAAGACAGACAGGGAGATGCAGTTTAAGCGTTTGATATTTAGCAAAGTGATCCATCAGTGCGATCATGATCTTAAAGTGAATCTAACACTCAAGAATGATGACATATCATGATTGTTCAACAAGAAGGATTCAAGGACAACCACCATTATCACTCCTGTCAACAACAGACTGTTTCAGGTATCAATTGCTTGAAAATAGAAAGCACGCTGGAAATGTTTGGCAATAGCTACCTGCTAGGCAAGTCACTGATGTCATGACATATGAGAAGTTTAGGACACGGTTACTGGGAGGAAAAAAAGGGCGTGTGTGAAACCTTTTGTGTTGGATCTGGGTAAATGTAGAATGGCTGAATGTTTCCTGGAAAACAAGGCAAAAGAAAAGGAAGGGAGGGTGCATGTGTCTGTTAAGGAGAGAAGGTTTGAAAGAAAGGTAAGAAGAAAGAGGCACGACGTGTCTGCATTCTAAAATTCCTTTCATCAGAAACACGTGACTTTCCACTTCCACTACAAGCTACACAGGACCATGGGTAGCAAAAAGCAGGAAAAGGAAGAATCCTTAATTACTGTGTCAGGTGTGAACTAGCATCTACAGATAAGGAGACTATCAGTGAAAACAGGAATGTGACAGATGACTGCAATAATCAGCGGTCTGTGGCCGAGATGCCTCCCTGCTTTTTGCTGATGAAATGAAACTAAAGCACTGATTTTTGAAGAGATCTGCACATTTACACAGTGTATTAACCCCAAATGTGTCATCTGTACAGACATTTAAAAAAAATATATATAGGTCAGCACTGTGTATTTGTTGTATTCATATAAGCTTCTTTTTTGTTTGTTTTAACAACAATCTGCCTTAGAACTTAATTCCCATTAGGACTGATTCCCAAGAAAGCACAAGTAACATTTTAATTGCTGTGGAAAAACCATATCAATGCTAAAGCCATACTCAATTTTAGGTATATCACCTGGTACTTTTGACTTTCTTTGGTTATTTCCACTTATGGAGCTAAATCTTTTTAAGCCACTCACACTTCAGTCCCTGTTATTTATTTCCTACAAACACACATGTGAGCTCTTTGGTGTGTCCCAACACAGACAGCAGTTTTTCCACACACTTTTAGGTGTTATACTTTCGTAAGAAAGACTTGCTCACACTTGCCCCTAAACACTCAAGATGCACAGTACAGAGGTTAGCATTCTAAAAACTAAACCAAAACAGATATTTCTGTTTGAATACCAAACCCAACCAGCTGCTGTTATCGGTTTACATTTTAAAGCATGGACGTGTTAAGTGTTGACTTAATGTGATTTCCTTGTATTTCGCCTGTCGGAGTCAAACTTTGCCTACACTGTTTGCTCAGGTTACTTTCATGGTAAATACTACACTATAATTGTGTTTTATAAAACATGAGTCAGATTGATCAAATTGGAATGCTATGACTGGCTGAGAGTTAAGCGATTAGTCCAATGATGGTAAGCCTCTAAACACACACACACTATGTGTCAAGAACAATGTCTCTTTGTTTGTGTGTATGTGTGTGGCGCAATGGATGACTTTTATCTCTCAGAAGTACCAACTCTGGAGAAATTAGAAATGCTATGAAACACACTGATGGCAGTGCTATGTCGAATTTAAAACCTATTTCATCTTTGTTTGGATTACGAGAAGGCAGCACCGTCGCCTCACAGCAAGGAGTCAGAGCCTTTCTATGTGGAGTTTGTATGTTCTCCCTGGGTACTCCTGCTTCACCCCACAGTCCAAAGGCATGCAGTTAGTGCGGTTAAGTGTGAATTTGTTTACAAATGGCTATTTGTCTCTCCGTGTCAGCCCTGTGACAGACTGACAACCTGTCCAGGGCGCACCCTGCCTCTTGCCCTCTTGCTGGAATAGGCTCCAGCTTCCACCCCTGTGAAATTGAATGGATAAGTGGAAGAAAATCTATGGATAAGGGGATAGATAAGGAGATTCCTGACTTCGCTGACTCCCAGTGGTTATCTCAAACAATGACACCTGGCTGATACAAGGGAAATGTTAGGAGACGATCAGTAAAACAATCACACTTCACCTAGCAGTTTTATGCCATACAGTTTTCACTGATGGCCTCAACTAGATAAGGATGGCACACCCTGCAATGATGATGTACAATCTGACATCACAGCTGTGTGTGTATACAGGTGCAACAGAGTACCTCTGACAGTCTTTCACCTGCAGTCTGATTAGGAGCATGAAGTTTTTCAAGGCTTTTCTCAAAAAAAGAAGCGGTTTGCTTTTTTTTGCATACGCACCATATTTTTCTTTTTAAACATCATCATCAACTCTTCAGCCTGAACTTTGGCTGACTTATTAAAAAATGGACTTCCCTTACTTAAGGGGAAGTTGTGCTTTGCCTAAGTGATCTTTACAATTAATTTGTATGGGAAAATCTACGGACCGACTCTAAAGCGTGCAACCAAGTGACAGAAGACAATTGTTTGTCATTTACTCCAACATGACTGAAACAACAGCGCTGAGTCAACTTGGCTGCGGTGATGCCAACAGGATTTCCCCCAAAAACTGTGCTGTGGCTCAGAATACTCCGTCCGATCACGTTTTTAAAGTGTCACAGCAAAAAAGTCGGTGTTTAAAAAAAAAACAAAAAAAACGTCTTAAAGAAAAACAAAGAGCGGAAGAAAACAAACATATCCATCTGACTTATTAGATGATGAGGTTTTCTTAAGCACACCCCCTGATCTATTCGAACTAAAATCACTTTTGATTTTTTTCGCCATAGACGAAGCATCTATAAGTAGTAAAGTCTATTTAGGACTCAAGGCTGGAAAACATGAAGGCTAAGTTTTGTCGTCTCCACCCTTTCCCAGTTTCCCTATTACAGCCTCAATCCACAAAGAGACTCGGTGTAGTTTACAAAACTTCCCATAGAAAGCCACCTGTTGGGAGCGAAACGGACATTTAGGCGCAGCAGTAATAGGATCAGTGTATTTTCCTTCTCGCTACCTGCGAGTTTGCAGCTGGACAATCCGCACTCGGCAGTACCGCGACAACACAGCGGATGGAAATATGCGTCCGACATAGGCCTGAAAGCATACTTACTGTCCGCTCAGTTCAATCCACTGATCGGCTCACAGCGGCTCCACACACAGGGCGAAGAGGTAAACGAGTCATTCAAAGTAACAAAAATGTTTCATTGCAGCCCAGCCGGAGTATCAGAGAAGAGTTCATCAGTGTTACCCGTGGGTGATGCACGCTTTAGTCCCACCCACAGTATTACTGGCTGTCCGATGGGCCAGCGTGAGGGAAAAGGTAACGTGGAAATGGTTTCTGCAGTTTTGCCACTGTCATTATGTTAAATCCTACTATGTACCTTTTTATTCTTATATGAAAACGAGCTCGGTGCTGTTTGGAATTATGGCACAAACCAAACAGTGACTTCCTCCCCCTCCCAGTATGCTCCGCTGTGTACAGAGCAGGCGCATACATGGACTTAGTTCATGTTACTGACGTTTACACCAAAGATACCAACATTTACATCTAAAACGCGTTGTTAGAACAAAACAAAAATGTGTTTTGTACAATTTTATTTAGAATTTAAAAAAATGTACAAACTTTAACGTTGAAGTGGGACACCGGAAGTACATGTTACGCGAGCATCAACTAAAATCAACCAGATTAAACTTTCATTTTAGTTTTATCTGTATTTCTATTTTCGAATAAAACCCGTGCATCCGACTACATTAGATTATAGGAACAAGGGTGCGACATTTTCATATTGCCAGTACCTAAAAAGAGGAGTCGATGACTCACACCCATGCAAAGTGAGCGAAATCTGGAGAGTGGTTTGCATGATAACCCTAAACCAGCTTCCTCAGCCACAGCCCCGCCCGACTGGTTGGAAATAATTGAAATGCCAAAAAGGCTTTCCGGTGTCGTGCCAAATCAGGTATCACCGGCAGAATGTGTTTCCCCTGCGTCGGGAGCACGCATTGGGCTGTCCAAATCACGGACAAACAGTATCCCACATTCTTGAATTTTAGTTGACAAACATTTCTTATAATGACTTATTGCTCTTGAAATTTGGGAGGTTTTAGCTCAGTACAGTTCTGTATAGTTACAGAAGGATACAAATAATTATCAGTCAAAATGTCCTTGGTTTATTGAAATAATCCCGTCTGATAACACGTGAGAACAATAAATGTATCATTTTGTTTTGTAACCCACAAACTGAGCGGTCATTTAACGACACTCGTTTTTCACGTTTTCACTAAAACAGTTCACTACTTCCACGTCTAGTTGGTTGTAATGGAGGCGGAGTTAATTGGATCTCCCTGCCCAGTGAATACAAATTCTGGCAGGGGGTACAGGTTGATAGATGACTGCACACAAGCCTGGCAGCTTGTACCTGAAGTTGCACACGCTGATAGAAGACAGTAATGTAACAGCTGAACTTTAGACTTGCTTTCTCTAAAGCAAACATACTTCTAGGACATTATATTAAAAACTCAAGCGTGAAACGTTTCGTTTTTGTCTTTTTATTTTTCTACAGTCTTGGTTTAAACACAGTGTTTTCGGATAAATCAAAGACAACTCCGAAAATTGGTGTGAGGTGGCGCTATTAACAAAGTATCCCTAGTGCCACTTTCCACCACATGGAGGCGTTCAACCACAAGCCTCACTAAATTTTTTAAACATGAGTCCATCAGTGACACAACAGTCAAACCCTTTATGTGGTTTAATCTCACATTTTATTCCACTTTGTTAAATATTATTTGACACGTTATAAAATGAATACAACCTGATGGCAGATCCAAACTTATTCGATATGAGCATTCCTTTGTTTTTGCCACGAACACACTACATTACAGAATATCTCCCTCAAATACTGAACTGTGTAACTTTGAACACAGCTGGACATGAACAGAAAAAAACAAACATAGTCTTCAGTCTTCAATATGTGAAATCTCAACAGTGTTTATCCTTTTTTATTTGCTAACCCATTTCTGTTACATTTATTGAGTCAGCTGAGCAACACAACTCAAAATAACTGTAAAAAATATGATCACAGTTTTATGTTTTAGCCACGCTTCAGAGATTCACACAGTCTGTCGTATAAACATCATACACCTACTTAGACATTCAGTTCAAGATTAAAACACACTTAATAAACTAAAGAATTTATTAAAAAAAAAAAACAACAACCCAAAAAGTCCTGGCACAGTGAACTCCAGACAGTGGCCCACTGTATGGAACTCCAAAGTGGTCAAAATTAAATAAATATATCGGACATGATGAAATAAATAACTACGTGAATAAATAAGACACAGATATGTAATATGAGAATGATATTGTGAAATAATGGAACACATTTTGAATAAAAGCTCGTTATTGTGAAATATATTGCATTCTGATATATAAATTTACTTATTATTGTGAAATATTATTTCATGGTCATTATTTTTCACAATAACAGAGATTATTGCTGAGGCATTTTATTTATTTCCAGCTGTTTTTATTCCAAAATGTCCTTTTTTCAAAGCCAGTCTTTATTTCAAAATCCCGTTTTTCATGATGGCCTATTTATTTCATAATGACACTTTTCAGCAGAATGACTTTGTCTGTCAATCAAGAGAGACAGGGCGGAGCCAGTTCTGTGATTGGTTGCTCCTTTACTCAGACATAAGTAATAGCACACGAAGTCTCGATTTAGGTCTAAATGGCGCAATGCGTCTCCTATGCAGCCGGCGGCAGTATGCAGCTCGAAATAAAGTTAGGGCACCAAATGTAAAACACTGGGCGCGAATAACGTTACAGGTGTATCAGTGCTTGTGACGGACATGGCTGCAGGAGACAAGTCCGTTTCTGAGTTACTCAGAGAAGTTGCTAACTGCTTAGATTGTACGTCTTCACCTCAGTATTGCAGCAGTGTACTGGAAGCTGTCCCTGGTCCAAGTTCTCATCACAACAGCAGTGTTAACGTTAGGTAATGCTAACGCTATCACAGCTAGCTCCACTCCACAAAACGCTGTCTAGGGTAAGTAACGATATGTTATTAGTGCTTGGTTAGTCTGTCTGTCTGTCTGCCCAAAATGAACTTTTTAATCAG
>VURO01012450.1:1508-45725 GCA_015108175.1 Pelvicachromis taeniatus
TTGGTTAGGAAAAAAAAAAAAAAAGGACTAGGTAAAAAAAAAAAAAAAAAGAAAACCCCACTGTGGTTTGGTGTAAACACGCCTGTTCACAAAACAGTGACCCTAAAGTTCAGCGTGACTGTCTCCCTAACACAACAGCCTGGCACCTTAGCTTCTGCTAACAAAGGACACTTACAGCTATGACAAAACAGCTTTAACTGGGAATGAGAATAGGCTCATGTTATTATGTGAATAAAGAATTTTTCAACTCTACAAATTGTATTCAAATTGGGGATGTTTAGCTGATGCTTTGAAGCACTGACTTTTAGGAGGCAGTTCAAGATGCGTTAGTTACAGTGATCAGTGGTTTTTTTGTATTTATTTCTTTGTTTTTGATTAAAACAGATAAATCAATGTACAGTACAATATAAATGTGTACTGTAATAAACCAGAGAAAAGAATCGCTAAACCTAAGCACCTGATGCTTACTAAAAAATACTCTCACATACACATACACTTACCATCTCATTATTTGCTTGAGGGTGTCTGAAGTAATAAAGCTTACTTGTGGTAAACTATCACCACTGAGACTGAAGAGAAAGCAGGTGCTTCAGGGCCACAGTGACCTTATAAAAGGGCTGCCAGTGGAAGGAGCCTTTAGCCAAATTATGTTTTATTAAGTGCAAATGTCAACAAAGATCTTAAAGCTATAGCCAACACAACACGATTGAATGGTTCACAGTATCAAGAGTGCCCACAAACCTTCCTGTTGGGTGACATTCTTCAACCGATCAACTCTCCAGTCAGTCTACAAAAGCGGGTACCACACAAACGAGCAAAAAAAATGCCCCAAGACGCAGGTGTAGGAGGCTGGGATGCAACAGGTCAATGTTACTTTGCAAAACAAGATGTGCCTGTATTATTAAATACCAGTGAAGATTGTATCGCAGTGCCAAGGGTCTAACACTGTTGTTGGCTGTGAGGACGAGGGACGCAGCATCTTTGTTATTATGAAGTGGCAGGAGAATCCTGGCCATGTTTTTGTGTGTATATATATATATATATATAGACAAAAGTACTGGGCCACCTAAATATTACACCCACAGGAGCTGTTTGGTCATGTAAACTGATACCATGATGCTCCCAGCACACAGTTTTGGTGCTGATGGTAACGACTGAGAAGGTTTGAAACTCTGCAGTTAGTGAGTCACAGCAGAGCATTGGTGATTTTTGCACGCTGTGCACCTGTGCCGCACTGCAACTCCATGTGGTCTGCCACAATGTTCCTGAACATTTTCAGTTAGCAATGATACCATTTACAGCTGTTTGTGTTACCTAGGAGGTAAGAAGCTTTACAAATGTCCCTGTTGCCAAGGAGGTGTCCAATTACAGTACAATGCTCAAATTCAGTGATCCTCTTAGAACAAAGCAATCTTTCACAAATGTCACTAAAGGCACGGCTTCTGCAACGGCTTGATTTTATACTCCTGCAGCAATGGCACTGAAAGCACCTGAATTCAAACATTAAGAAGTGTCACCAAATAGAAGCTGCATGTGATTTAATGAAGCCTGAATTTAGTAGATGTTTATCCAAAGGAAATTGGGATATAGTGTGCAATACAAAGATGCTTAGTCATAGTGCAGCTGTGTAGACAACAGATAAAGTCTGACAAATTCCATAATTATGATTTTCACATCAAAATAAATTACAGGTTTGACACGGTTAATTTGGTGGATAAACTGATTATTGTTTGTCTCTTTTGTTTTCCATTAGCTGTGACCAGATGGAGAAGACAAATCCAGCAGCGAGTGTTTAATGCAGTGGGCAGACAGACTCCAAAGTGGGTTAATCCTTCACTGCTGAGGCAACAAACTCTGAGGGCAGAGATGCAGAGTGTAATAAATGTCTGCTTACAGTGAAATGGTTAAAGAGTTGAACAATGTTAGAATTATACAGAGCGATAAATGATCAGGCTGTGTTAAATTATATCATATCATCATTAAGTCATTAAAATGCATTTGCTTTGAGACTATTGTGGTAGAAAACTTGAAACATGAACGATGTTTGTTGTGAATATACTGAAATACAAGCAGGATTCAGCATCATGAACAAAGCAAAGACATCTGGTTGGTTGTCATAATTCAAGTGCTGAGGCAGACGATGTAGAGAGAACACAGAGCACATCTGCAGGGCAGGAAACCTTCTGTCACTGTTCATGTAGATAAACTTCAATACACTGTCAGAAATCCTGACTTGGAGAACTTTTTTGTCCTCAAATTTAACCATAACAGACCTGTGAAAATAAAGGAATATACATATTTTAAACTACAAAGTCCAGGCAGTGTCAGAAAAAAGGCTCCAATGTACCCGGATAAGAGGCACAGAAAAACTGAAGAGTGCAGAACAGTTTTCATTGGTAAAATAGAAAAACCACAGAAATTCATATTTTCATTTCTTACTTTGAAAGTTTTCTCATTGTAGAGAACTGAGAAAATCTTGCCTACAACATAAACTGAACTTTAAACTTTAAAAAGTATTTTACAGTTGGTTTTGGTAGATATAAACCAAGTGTGTATCTACCAAACAAAGTGGTCTAAAGATGAAATTGTCTTTTTTCACAGTGCTGTGAAAAACTATTTGTAGATACGTGTTTTAGATCATCAAATGCTTTTTAATTTTAGACAAAAATAACCCAAGTTTACTACTAAGGGAAAATCCATTCTTATCTGGTCCTATGTGAGAAAGGAATTGCCCCCTAGACCTAATGACTGATTTGGCCACCCTTGGCAGCAAGGGTGAAAAAAAAAAAACAGGGTTTCCAAACACCAATCAAGTGTTTGGAAAAACTGCCAGTGAGTCTTTCACATCATTATGGAAGATTTCTGGCCCGTCCTCCTTTGAAGAATTGTTGTAATTCAGCCAGTTTTGAAGGTTTTTGAAGCACAAACAGAATGACAAACCATATCATTAGCTGTTAACTTGTTAGAGTTAAGTTATTCGGTCACTCCAAGAATATTAATTTTGTTCTTTCTGAGTCATTCAGAGGTGGATTTCCTGGTGTTTTTCCAGATAATTGTCTTCCTGCATAACTCAAAGTTGAATTCAATGTTCCATCAATCATGGCAAGTCGTGCAGGTCCTGAAGCACCAAAGCACTCTACCTCCACCGCCACTGCTGGTTTGATAGCCTTTTTATGAAATGCTGTTATAGTTTTACACCAGATGTAACGGGACTAAAACCTTCTGGAAAGTTCAACTTTTGTCTTGTCAGTCCACAGAATATTTTCCCAAAAATATATGGCAAATGTGAGACAAGCCTTTGTGCTTCTTTTTGGTCAGTAGTGGTTATCTCCTTGGAACATCCCATGGGTACCACTTTTGCCCAGTCTCTTTCTTATTGTTGAAGTCTGACCCTTTAACTACCACACCAAGGAAAGAGCAATGGAAAAAGCCTTACGTGCTCAACCATTTGGTAGAGCAGGGAGTTAAAAAGCAAGTTAGGCCTTCAGGTTTTTAAATGTTGCTCTGGGTCCTTTTGTCACCTTGTGGATGAGTTGCTGATGTACTCTTGCAGTAAATTTGGTAGGCCACTCCTGGGAAGGTTTGCAAGTTTTTTTCTATTTGTGAATAATGGCTCTCACTCTTCATTGGAGTCCCAAAGCCTTAAAACTTTCTTTTCAGCCCTTTTCAGACCGACATATGCAAATAATTTTAGATTGCGGCATGATGTGTTCTTTTTTTTACATCTTTTCACCTACCTCACTTTGCCATATAGGTTCTAGTTAAGTGATTTCTTGATTCAAAAGGTCTGGCAGTAATTAGGCCTCAGAGTGGCTAGTGAAATTAAACTTAACTTTTAAAAAATGTGGTTAATCACAGTGGGCAGAACGGTGGTGCGGTGATTAGCACTATTGCCTCAGCAAGAAGGTCCTGAGTTTAATTCCACCACCTTGCTGGGGTCTTTCTGTGTGGAGTTTGCATGTTCCCCCCGTGCTTGCGTGGGTTCTTTCCAGGTACTCCAGCTTCCTCCCACACTGCAAAGACATGCAGTTAGTCGGGTTAGGTTAAATGGTCATTCTAAATTGCCCATAGGTGTGAATGTAAGTGCGAATGGTTGTCTGTCTTTATGTGTTAACTCTGCGACAGACTGGTGACCTGTCCAGGGTGTACCCTGCCTCTAGAATAAGCTCCAGGCCCCCGCAACCCTGGCAAGGATAAGCAGAAGCGGATGGATGGATGGATGGATGGATGGATGGATGGAGTGGCAGTTACGTTTTCCACCAGCAGTGAATTGGAAAAGCGCTTAAGAAAATGTATAGATGGTTATTTTCAAGTGGCATCACATCACACACATTGCAAATTGCTGTCAGCTGTCATTCAGCGTATGTTGTGCTGTGCTGCTGCAGAGATCCAGGCCAGACCGGACAGAAGCTGTTTCATCAGATGAAAAGAAGCTGGTAACACTTTCGTAAAATTAAATGAGCATTACACCCAGGATTTAAGATAAAAATTTAAATATTTATGCACAAGGAGCTGTTAAATACTAGAGTGCATCAATTAAATGGAAGGAAAATCCTCGATGAGTTGTGTTTTCAAATGGTTAAAGGAATTGTTTACCGAATAAGAAATTAGATTTTCAGCCATTCTCTCTTCATAGGTAATGTGAGTGGGATTCACACAGCGCCTCCTGTTGCACCCACTTCTCATTTTGCATAATCTGAAGTTAATTTGACATCGCTTCCTGAGAGGTTGGTTAACCAGCAATTTATCAAACATAGATTACTCTGCAGTGTTCTCTCATTAAACATATACGGCTTTGTGGTATCATAATTACTCTCCCAGCACTCACCAGCAAATCATTCTGTAAATTGCCCAGTAAGTAATGCTTCTGACAATATAAGTCTCCAATAGTAACAAGCTGGAAAAGAGCTGTAAGGGACAACACTTACAATTATTCTCCTCCTCCCTTCCCTGCCTTCTTGCACGTTAGGTAAATGCAATCTGTGACACTAACTCACTGGATATTTGTTGAAATTAAAAGGACGTGAAGATGCATGGAAGTTCTCCACCTCTCTTCTACAATGCTATTTGAAAACGTGGACATCCCATCATAGCATGACACATCCACACAGAAACACACTTTGTGTCTGTGGCTATATGAGGGGGTAGAGTGTCAGCCCCCCAGGCAATGGACTTTCAAATACTGAGTACGCCCTACTGTGGAACAAACTGCGACTGCTATCCAATGCCACGCTTGTCTGCCTCTGTTCAGATCACTTCCTTCGCTGGCTCCAGCCATCTGGTGGGAGGTAGCCTTGGCTCGTTTCAGATTTGGAAAGGCTCCAAATAGCTGTCCCTGTCAGCTTTACTGCACTCTCTGCGTTCTCTCCCCAATGTTGTGTATATTAAGACGTTAACCAAGACATCAGGATTACGGTTATAATCCTGAAGTCTATGTCTCTCCTCAGATGCGTGTCTGTCCCACCTCTCATTTATTAGGCTCTTAGGGACGACTGAGTTGAAGAGAGATGGGATGCTGCTATAACTGGTCGAACTAAAGAAGAATGATCATCTTCCAGGTGTTCTGGCATACCTCTTTTTGGTGTCAGGACACAATTGTCTGAGCAATTGTCTTGCAGTGTTAAAGTGCATGTTTTGGTTTCCTGGCTGCCAGCTGTATTGTTTTGGTCCAATGTCAAACCTCTTATCAGTGTAGGATGAAGACGGCACTGTGCACAACCAGATAAGTATCAAAAAGCCAAGAAAGACCTAGCCCATGAAGTTTTTTGTGGAGGTTTTGGCAGCAAAGGAAAAAAGACATTTTTTCAGAGAAATTGGACTTAAATAAAAACTTTCAGAAACCGAAACACAACTCTGTATGTATTCTAATATTAGACAGAACAGTAAAAGCAAACAGTGGAATCAACATCTAACTGAGCCCAAAACCACAGTTATGTTTGTGACTGCCGAAGAGCCTCAGAACAGAATATGAATGATTTGATCTTAATGAGAGACACGACCAAATACTACCACGCTTTAATATCTCTAAAACAAATTCCAGTCATATAAAAAAAAAAAACATAGAAAAAGCAACGACTTTACTTAATTGTTTATGCCCAGTAAATATGTAACAACAAGAAATATTTTTACATATTTGACCCTGCTTCTCTATTATGACTGTGATTCATTCCTTAATTTACAACGAAGTTTGCATCTTAGTGGCATCTCGGGGTTTACCATTTGTGTCACAGTTAATGGACAGAACCAGCTCCACTTCCTGGCCAGGCGAGGGGATGGGCATTTTATTAATCTTGGCAAAGCTCTGGCTGATGTCCATAAAGGTTTTATTTTTGGTTTCCGGGAGGACGACATAGAGGTATATGGATCCCAGAATGCAGACCGCCACAAACACAAGGAAGGAAAACGACTGCAGCGTCTCCTGTGCAAACAGAAAACATACAGACAAGAAACATGAGACACATCAGATTAGTGCATACACTGCGCTGTTTTCAACATCCTAGTTACCCTCAATTCATCATTCTTCAATCAGATGACATCTAGTAAAGTTTATTTTTAAAGAAAGCTGCAGCAGAATTTTCAACAATTAATTGATTACTGGCGTGTCCTCCTCCACAGAGGCGGATCCTGACATTTTTCAGTCTAAACTCTTGCCATCTCTGCAGAGACATCATCTGTGGCATCTGTTTTGTCATCTGTTTTGTCAAATGTGTGTCATTGATGAGGACAGCATAACATTCCCACAATTTTCCGCTCAAAAGAATCCCGCAAGCATATAAACTGAACGTTATTCTTCTTGTATATACTTGCATGTAGTTGTGTGTTCAAATACCAAAAGTATGAAAGGTAACCTTGTCCTGTGGGTTATGCCAATAATAGAGATTAGTGACAGATTTAAAAATACACACTGACTGATTACCCAGAGGGAGATTTAGATGTGGAGAGAGGGTTTTGTGCATGTGCGTATGTGAGTGAGAGAGAAAGACAGACAAAGAGTCTGAGAGAGAGAGAGGTTGGGTGTAGGGCAGAGAAACTTGGCTGACCCTGACCAGTATGTTACCAACTATAATCCCTCGCTTATGAGGAGGCAGACCTCAAATGCAGAACTGTGTACCAGGTATTAGAAATGCAGTGTCCAAACAACCACGACCTCAGTAAAGAACTACTTACTGCTTTGATTTCAGTTGGTTATATCATCACTGCTGTTAGTCTCTGACACTGTTTTCCTCTGTTGAGTGTATTTCATAATAGCGCCATAAAAAAAAAAAACCCAGAGCATCGTGCAAAGGGCCTGACCCAGTTTCAATGCTGCCTCTGTGACGTAACACTCATCTGCGAAGTTAGCAAGTTCTTCAGAAAGAACTGCCTTTCTCTCTCAGTTGTCAGGGTAGATGAGTCATCTTACAAACAGGACATTTATGCGTTCACTCCATTTGTCATTAATCGAATTTTTGCAAGCCCGTGGACTGACGAGGATGAGACAGTCCTGATTTTGACACTGGGATAAGCCCTTGATCTGTTGTGGTGGCTCAGCTGGGTTCAGTGTGGTGCACACACAGACAGTAAGGCATGAACACAAAGACCCAATTGCTCTACACACACACAAACACACACACACACACACTTTTTTCATGCTTAAATGAATGTTGGCTGAATAATGTGCAAACAGAAAAGGCAAAGTGAATGCTCTAAAATGCACTGTGGACGTACTGTAAATCTGATCTGGTCAAATGAGTGTCCCTTCGTGGACATATACTGTCAGCCACTGGTTTCTGGGGCAACAATGACTCATTGCTGGGAGTAGGGGTTTGCTGGTGTGACAGGGGGATATTTGCATGAGTGTGGGCTTTTACAGATCCCTGTGGGAGGCACACCGAGGGAGAATTTCCACAAAGCATGAAAGACTTAGATGTATACAAGATAAGATTTGAAATGTCCACACTGGGCTGATTTATGGATTACACCGATCAGTCAAAACATTGAACCCCCTGGGAGAGAATAACATTGATCATCTTGTTACAGTGCAGTGTTCTGTTGGGAAACCAGGAGTCCTGGCGCTGACATGACTCTTTTGACCTGGTCTTCAGACTCCCCATGTCAATATGTTCAAGCTACATGACTCAATGGATCTGCTGCCCGACTCTACAGTTGACTGTTGTAGCTATATCATTGTTGTTACAATATGAGCATGAGCATACAAGACAAAAAACAAACAATACCCATTAAGCATCTTGTTTATGGATCACAGCTGCAATGCTACATACTCATTAATAAGGCACACATGAAAGCATTTAAAACACGTATGAATGGATGTGATTGAATGTGATGGGTCATTAGGTTTTACAGATCTCATTCACAAAAAGAGCTTGTTTTATATTTATATTTATACTGTTGCGAAGCATCACATCTAGAGCTCCTGCTACATTAGCATTTCTCCATATGACGACTTCACCAGCTTTGGTAAGGATTAAAAAAATGAAAGTGAAAGTTTCTTCTTGTCATAGCAGAAATTGACTTTATAGTGTCTGTTTGTACTCTGTTTGTGCAAGGAACTCATAGCACCTTATGTCTGAAAATCATGCAAATGGTTCAGAGGTACTACACATAAATGCACCTTCAGCTTTCAGCCAATGGTGGTGCTAGAGTGCTCCAGATACACTTTGTAGACAAAAGTATTTGGCCACAACCCACAATCTTTAAAATCTATGTAGCCTGCCTTTACAGACATTTGTGAACGCATGGGTCTCTCTAAAGAAATCACTGAATTTAAATGTGGTTCTATAACAGGATGGCATTATTACAACAAGTCAGTTTGTGAAATATCATTTTTTCTAGATATTACATAATCAACAGTAAGTGGCTTATTAGGAAATATTCAACACCTACAGGAAGTCAGCCACAAAGTGGCAGACCACATGGAGTTATAGAGCAGGGTGCATAGTTTGTGAAAAGCTCGCCTGATTCAATAACTGCAGAGGTCCAAACTAGGGCTGGGCAAAACGATTATTTTCCTAATCGATGATTCTAGCGATTAATTTTTTGATGCACCGATTAATCTAATGATATATGTTACTGCTAAGCAGCTTAAATTAGTTTTGCATTTACGGAGGTTGGGTGTTTATCTCTGTCTATGAGTGAGTGTATGTCTACGTGGGGGGTGTCTGGATGAATTAAAGGGTAAAAACCAGCATAAGTAAAAAAGTTGAAAACTTACGGTCGTTTTATGATAGGCCATTTCCACCTTACAAAGCCGGCAAACGACTGAATCACTTCCTGTTTGGTTAAAATATCCCCATACTGTAGAACTGCGTGTTCGGGGGGCGTGGTTTAAGTCGACATGTTACCGCTACTCGCTGCCGCCATGTGTTTTTTTAAAAGTGACGACGCATCGACGCAAATTTTTTTACGTCGAAGTATTTTACGCGTCGACGTAATCGATTACGTCGACGCGTTGTCCCAGCCCTAATTCAAATCCCTACTTTTTCAGAGGATGGAGGTTCTTTATGCTGATACCGACAACAGCAGGATGGTACCATTTATTTTTCCCAGCTTCATTTGTGTTTATGTAGTTAGAAAGTGCTAAACAATAAACTTGAAATAAATAGAAATGACACAGAATTCAAGGCAATTTCATATTTAACAAAAACAACGGGAAAAATAAATAACTTTTTTTTTTTTTAAATCATAAAATCCTAACTAATAAAAGACCGGTACGAGACTAACGAGCCATTAGCATTTTAAAAGCCAAAAGATAAAAAATAGATTTTAAGAGATTTAAAAGAAGTTCCAGTTACCAGCCTCAGATCTTCTGGCAGGCTCACTGTAAGAAATCAACACATTCAGTGCCTTCACTGTACGCACATCAATCTTGCTTACAACAGTTGTCACCCTCATACCCATTCTGAGTCAAGAAAATCCCTGAGAGAGACTGTTTATTTGAGAAAATACAGTAACGGCCTGTCCTTACAGCTATGGTGACCTTTCATCTCACTGCTCCAGCTGCAGCTCTGCTCTCACCTCCAGGCTGGGATGCCTGCAGCACCACACGGATAAGCTGGGGCACATCGAAGTACGCAGCGTAGTGCAAAGCCCTCATGTTAGTCCACCGTGAACGAAGGTTTGGATCCGCGCCCAGGGCGAGGAGCTGGCGAGCAAAGCTCGCTGCCATGTCTGCATCGCCTGAAGAGTAGGTCACAAACACAGGTGCTAGAGTTGAGAGGAGTGGTAGTAACAGACAGTAAGTCAGGTCTAGAGAGTGCATTTAAGAGGTGGTTGATGAACAACTGCACTTACTGAGGCATACAGAATAATGTTCAGTAGTAGAGTGGTCACATAAATACACACACACACACACGTTAGAGTAGACGTCTGTTTATGTTTACCCTGCAGCTGAGTGCTTATTCACCACCTCTGTCAATACCTACCAATGCCTGGGGCTCCGGCCTTGCAGCAGTAGTGCAGGAGGCTCATATCTGTCAGACCGTCTCGATCATTCACACCACAGCCTCTCTTTAGGATCTGTGCAAAGAGCAGATATGCAGTATGTGCCACTAGGGACTTAGTGTTGGTGTGCAGAAATATTCCATAACCGGTTAAAGTGAAATTACAGGGAAATTATCTGATGAATGACAAGTAATCCGAGCCTTTCATAACTCTACTCATCTTTAAATCTGGACAACAGGTGTTGCGTAAACTGACATTGAAACAAGGTATTTATTTCTCAAGGGTGATAGTTACAGAGAGAAAATAATCGCCTTCTTTTACCCTTGAGATGAGTGCTTCTCTGCACAGTTTACTGCAATGCAGCTACTCTGAGTAACTCGGGTAGACGGGATTTGCTGTGTGTCTGAACAGAGTCCAAAACAATGAAAAAAAAAAAACTGAACTTATATTAATCTCAAGTCTTCTGAAGTTTCAGATGATCATATTATGATGAAAAATAAAAGCATTACAGCTACAGAAGGGACCGATGCGAGGCAATGAAATTTCACAGCAGTTGGACAATTTGTATGTCACCTCATTGCCGATGAGGTCAATGTTCTTCTGAACCTGGGGCACCCACTGCCTGAGGACAGCAAACAGCTCTGGTATGGTGGTGCCGGGATCCAACAGAACCTCCCTGCATTGCAGCTCACTGGGGTCAAAGAAGGAGAACTCTGGAAGCAATAAAGAGGAACAAAAGTGACACATGTTAAGTATAATGAGGAGTGGGATTGGAAATATTTCTCTCCCGTGTACAGACACGAAGAGATCATGTGTGAAACTCTGCAGCACAGACGTTTAATACGTTTCTGCAACTGACTGTTCAATCGATTCAGCAAATTACTAATCTTGGGAAATGCCCTCGCTGCCCTTGCAGAGGAAAATGAAAACAGATGTGACAGTAGATGGCATGCCGTGAACCAAATGAGGCATTAGATGACCCAGCTGAGGCTGAAGGCAAATGACTTTCACTGTGAAAGGCCAAAAGTTAACACCAACTGTAGTCGGCTAAGTCCGTAAGTATTTGGGCATGACCTTTTTCATCATTTCGTCTCTGTATGCATCTACAGCAAATCTGAAATGAAATACTTCGATTAAAGATTCAACTTTCAGAGGCTCTCGGGAGGGAAAAAGGCATTAACCATATAAAAATCTGACTTTAAAATACATCACTTCATTTTTACCAGTTCAGAAGTAATTGTTACTTGACTTCTGTTCACCTCAAAAACCTACCACAGAATCAACGCAGTAGTTTCTTAAAAAAAAAATTTTTTTTTTTAAATCAAACTTTCTTAAAATGCAGAGTCAGTATCAGCTTTTTAAAAATAAAATTGGGACCACATCCAAGTATTTAAGGACATTAGACAAATCAGCATCACACCTGCTGAAATGGCTTCACTGAATAATTAGGTAATTCAAGATGTAGACAACAACAGTCACAATGTTCTTGTTTAAGAATAAATCACTACAAAAGATCAACTTCAAAGTGTAACTAACATATCCAGCTACATTATTAGGAACCAGAGACTCTGTATCACAATCATCTCTCTGTGTCAATTTAAGCCATCAACCTTTCTTCAGTCTTATATCTTTTGGCATTTCACAGTCTGTCGATGCTGCAGAGAGAAAGCGTTAACTAGCCTGAAATGTCACATTGCTGCACAGTGAGAGTGTGAATACTCACCACAGTCACTGGGCATGGGTGCAGAGGCCACCTGGTGGATCACTGGCCGCTGATGAGAAGAGAGTCTAGCACAGCAGCCCAGGACCGTGTCGCCTTCAACAGGCTCTGAAACATCCTCCTTTGTCATCTCCCCCTCAGGGCCTGCGGCTGGAACAATATTAGAAAGCCTATTCTGAGAACGCAAGTAGGTCTAATCTCTCAATAAAAGCACACAGGCTACAGTGATGTTTCCATTTGATCTGGCAGTGCAATACAGGGAAATGCAACTTGTATGCACAGTTCAAGAGATTCAGAACTAACATAATATAAATAACGTGGTATTTTAATCTGCATCGTCGCCTGAAGAATATAGGGAAAGGCACGTTCAGGCCGTCACCCCGACAAGACGGGGATTTTCAAAGAATGTCAGCATTTGACTCATAGGACCTTTGAGAGATTGCTTTGCCAGCAGATTAGAAAACAAAGAAAGGTTTTTGGTGAACACACCAAACTACGAGCCTAACCTCGAAAAAGTGACACTGTAATGGGGACACGGGAAGCTTTCACAAAGGAACCTTAGAGGCTGAACTAGAAGCACACACGCTCGCTCGCGCACGCACGCACGCGCACACACAGAGGTGTAAGCCTGGGAAAGCAACATTGAGCCTAAAATCTTCCCAGCCACCCCTCACTCACTGTCATCTTCTCCTTTATCCTCTTTCTTGTTGATCTCCATGAGAGCCTCCCAGTCGTGCTAAGCTAAAATCAAAAGACACAGACTGGGTCCAGTAGAACATCTAACCAAAATCCTTCCCAAAATAACTCCAAAGCTCATTGACTGCCCCCCTCCTTCATCTCCAATAGCACCCCCACTCTCTCTGATTATACCCTGTTGATCCCCTGACTCCCAGGTCCAGCAGCTATTTACAGCCTGAACACTTTCAGCCAAGGAGCTTGTATGTCTGACTCTCCCGGCTGGAATGTCACTCTCACTTTCCAGTCCTGTGTACCTCTGACCTCACTGACATAGAGTAGCCAAGCGTAACCCCTAGTGGAGGGAATGTGGCCTGTAGGTTGATAGTGCAAACAAACAGGAGGAAAGTTGTGGCTTTGATTAGAATGCCTGTCGTTCACCATAAAGGCCAGTATCCAGTTCCCCCTGACAGCAAACATCACCCCTACTGAAGCAACCATAGGACAGACACTGAATACCTATCAGCCCCAGGGTGAGTGTAGCTGACTCTACACCCTGGTGGACCCACATTTGAAAACTTTAGCCTCAACTTTCTGAGTCACATAGATGTTTTCTTTTAACCTGGCTGAATTACGCATAACTGAAACCATGTACTAACAAGCAAATTCAGATAGCGGTCATCAACGTTCTCTGTTCTCCCAGACTTCTGCTTCAGCTTCAGAGAGTGCTCACACATTTTTACATTTTTATTATTTTTTTAAAGGGCGTTTGATGTGTCATTTCACTCATGTTCTGCACAAAGTTGACAGATCAAGTGCTACCTACTTCAGTCAAAAAGTATCAGAGGAACAGGGGATAGAAGTCAGTAAAAAATAGAAGAAATAAAACAACAAAAGGCAACACTAGTGCTGTAAATGTGTGAATTACATGAAGTTATTATACTGTATTTAATTCACTAATATGCGCATCAGAGCAGTCAGATCTAAGTAAAATACATTTCACTGACTGAATTTTGTAGTATTATATTCACAGCAGTTCCAGCAGTGTGAAGCAGACGTGGCAGTGCCAGAAGACTCAACAGGTTTCACGTATAACACATTTTTCTTCCGAACAGAATTGGTATTCCGACTAAGGTGAAAACTAAAACAATCAATGAAATTGTGAAACTTATAGCAAATTTTCAAACAAATCTCTAGACATAACATGCTCCCGACTATGTGTGTATGATCATTTAGTTTATAACCAGATTCTCTGCTAAAGGAATGTATTTTACACATACAACCTGTTGATTTACATTTTAACATTTCCATTAAAGGAAGCTGTGAAGTTACAGCAGCACAAACTGTGTGCTTCAAATAGGAAAATGTATACCGTATATCTTCTAATAGTGGCCTGCCTCTTATTGATGCCCGTTGCGGGGAGCACCACTTGTGCACTGGGCTACCACAGACAAGGAGACACTCGGGAGCAAAGGAGGAGTACAATGGGAACTGCATTATTTGTGAACTGTTGGAATACGTTTTGGAGCACTGTAAGTAAACACACCGTCTTTTCACCTCAGTCTAAAAACCGCGCCTGGTTCCTCGTTCGCTCTCACTTCCGTGACAATTCTGTCTGAGAAGGGAATAAGAGCCGGTCTCCAATAACCGCCGGGCTCTTTTAAACGCCGTGCCGGCCAAATAATTTTGAATAAACACCGGGGCTACTATTGGAAGATATACGGTAAGTGGGTTTACAGGGCAGTGCCACACCTGAGTGCACTGAGTAATATTTAATGTTTAAGAAAACTTGAGAAATAATACATAAATAAATAAAAGCCTGTAAAAAGTGCTAACATTCACTCAAAGGAATCAATTATTTTCTGCAGCATTACTCTCTTGCCTTATTTGCACAAACAATGTTGCTTTTTTCATTTTTTATTATAATTTCTTTGGTATTATAATTTCTTTAATCTTTTTTATTACATATAATTGCTCCGACTCAAGTGTGTAGCACTTAAATGGCCCATTTTGTGCTAAAGAAGAGTGAAATGGTAAATGAATTACTCTATTTTTGTGAGCATTCACTGAGACTGAGTCAGAAAGCCTGGTTTACAGAGACAACTGAAATTATTTAGGTTTTGCCAAGCTGATGCAAAAAAACAAAACAAAACTTTCTTAACAGCACACCTCTCAGGAGAATGCAGGTGCGTGTTAGCAGAGAGTGTCTACAACATGAACATGTAACTATTGATCATTTCCTCACTGTTTCTGTAATTGTTGCAAACGGAACATTTGTGTATAGATGTATGCTTTAGCTGTTTCTGCAATTCCCGCCGTTCATGCGGATAAAGAGTGAGATGAAAAACTACTACCAATCTCTCTGAGGTCACTGACTGGCTCTGTAGAGATTAAGTCTTTGCAGTATGACTTCAGACAATGGCCCACTTCTGCAATAAGCCTCTTCTTGTTTGCCTGACCTACATGATGTCACCGTCTTCCGAACCCCACAGCTACTGAAGAGACAGCATTCGCATATTTTTGATGACTGTGGCCATTTAAGCACCCATTAGCAAGCTACCCATTCTGGCTGAGTGTAATGAATGTGGATCTTTTTAAGTTCCATGCTATATCTAGAGAATTATTTCATAATAACTATAACATCAGGAGCATTGAGTTTCAAAAGACACCCTGAATTCTCTTAAAAATTGATAGTATTTCATGCAGTAGCATATTTGAAGGCCATAAGCAGAAAGAATAATTTTACAGCTAGGATGTGAAATTGAAATAAAAAATTATATGGATATATTTTTTTTTTTATTGTGATGTTCCAAGAAAGTGCCATCTAACAACTTTAATTGGATTTTTCTACAAAGATTAAGTGTCTAATGGTGATGAAATGTTTAGTGGTAATTACATATTCAAATCTTTATTCACAGGCAGTATCCTTGACCTCCATCCATGTCTCATGCACCAGGCTAAATCATGAACTATGGTCCCATGCGTTTGTTTGCTGAAGTCAGGTGGGGTGTGTGGATTAGCTCGATTATGCAAGCTAGAGGCTCCTGTTACTCAAATAACAATAAAGCCATTAAAAGTAAAAGTAGTTAAATGACCACACTCGGTTGCTTGAGCTTTAATCCGCTTGAGAAAAGTTATGCAACTTATTGTCTAATATCCAATTATTGGAGAGATAGCTTATTTGTGGTTGTTTATACCAGTTTGTGTCACTTAAGTGTGTGGCTGATTCATTTATATCCCCCAAATCGTTAGCTAACTTCACAGTCGAAGAGTTCATCCCCCCTTAGCAGTAGACAGTCTCTCCTCGTCTCACACTTTTGTAGTCCTTTAGCAGAGGTAAATATAGCATGTCATCTTTTCAAACGTCCACACGTGAATTTAATTAATTTGCAAATAACTTTTGTCAGCTAAAAAAATGTTTTTAATCGAGCTACATGCTGACAGTAACAGTTAGCCCGCTAGCATATGTTCAAACACCGACTCGGGCTTAGCGACAGATGAAGCACACCTTATATAACTAACACTGCAGACATTGCTCAGTCCCTATAAGCAGCTAGCAGCCCCTGCTTTCACCGTGCCGACGTGAAAGTTACTCGCAGCCCTCCTCTCAGTCACCTTAGCTCCCTGACGTTAATGTTCCCCAACACGAACACTGGGCCAAAAATAACCGAGCTACTTACAATGCACTTAACGAGAATAGGGAAAACCATGCATCATGTTACGCTGCCAAACATAGGGCTTAATATTAACGTTACCTTCACCTCCCTGCTTGTTTTGATCCGCCCATGGGGAAAATGTCAGGTAGCGGATTTAATTTCCGTCCATTCTAATTGGATGTTGCACAGCTGAAATACTTCCTGTTTCACCATCTAGGCTTCAGAATAAAGGCGTTTAATGTACACTTCCGGTGTTCAAAATAAAAGAATTACAACGATCTACAAACTACCAGAACCTGCTGAAGGAAAATACCTTGAAATACTTAAATTGCACTGTACTATTTTGGTTATAGAAATTCTGCTATTGTTGTTGTTTGAGTGCTTTTGTATGTATTATTATTGTAGGCTCTACCTTACAATATAAAGCGCCTTGAGGCGACTCTTGTTGTGATTTGGCACTATATAAACAAATTGAATTGCATAAGTGGACAATTGGTGGGGGCAAGAAACTGAAGAAGGGTCAGCAAAAGAGAAAAAACTGTATATTACTTTATGATTACTTTATGTAATTAAAATAGCAATGTTTAAACGAAGTGCATTTGTTTCTTATGGAACCACTTTCATGACTAATAAGTCCATTTCATGTTTTCATTACAGAATTCATAATTACTCAACTAAAATAAATGCTCTGTTCCACTGTATAGGAAGAGGATACTCATTTTGTTGATGCACTGCCTTATTCTGAAGCACCCAACCTCACAACACAACAAAAACTCTTACTTTTAAACAGAAAAAGTAAGCTGCCACAAAGATGGATGGTGCAAGAGGTCACTTTTGAGTCTAATACCTCTCTTATCATTGGCTGTCACAGTCTGGGAAGTTGTGTCTGAACCTCTTTCTTCTCAGGAGAAGGTAATTTCTCAGGGCGACACTTTTCCTCGAATGTCCATTCAGACTGACAAGCCACTTTTAGTGGAGATTCAGAGATGGGTGCTGGTGTTTATTGAACCTGAAGAGCACCCTGCATGAGTTGCTGCCTCTGTCATGAAATAAAGGAGAAGAGGACCCAACTGCAGACCGCTGAGACGGTCTTGGAATAAACAAAAAGCAAGTCTTTATTGTGGCTGTTTTAGATCCAGAGCATAAAATAAGAAAGGGCAAAAACAAAGGAGACAACTGCAGGGGAAACACACCAGGAGCCAGCAAGGCTGGTACACAGTATGGTGAGCCACCTGAGGCTTCAAATACAGACAGGTTTCAATCAGGGAGAGCGGAAATGTAAGGGTAACAAGACAGCTGAACTCACTAGGAAATAAAACTAAAGAGACAAGATACTAACAGTACAGGCTGATGAGGTGGTGTGTAAGCATAAGGACTCAATGGTTTTTAATTTGTGTTTATTTTTTTCTATGTTGACAGTCATAGTAACTCTTCAAAGTATAGAATTATGGGAACACCGACTATAATCACAATGTGAATTTACAGTGAGACAACATTATTGTGGATTTTTAAACAGGCTAGTCTTGATTTTATTTACTTTAGAGTACTGGTTCTCAATGGGAAGCAGGGATGAATGGCTGCAGAAAAATATTAAGCTCGATTTTCCTCCTTCAAATGATAAGCACATTGAGGACAGTAATCAGCTCTCTGTAAAGATACAGGAAACCAGAAAGAAAAATGTTGAGGAAAACAACAGATTGACTGACTGACTGACAGCGAGCGAGTGACCAAACCATAATCACAGGAGGCCTGACCTTACTCGGGAAACCACAAAGTATCATGTAAATCAGGTGAAAGGTTGTAGGTTGGTCTACATCTACTACAATTTATTTCCATAAGTTTATTTATAGAGCTTATCAAGAACAAAATTCACAAAGTGTTTTTACAAATTGTTGGGGTGCCTGGATTGTTGATCCAGTGTTTTATATTTTGGTTCTTTATTGCTCTGTATTTTATTATGTTGACTTTTCTTTGTCCATTTAGTTATATTGTTTGTTCCTAGTTTAGATTTTCTGTGTGGGTTATGTTAGATATTAGTCTTCTGGTTTCTGTCTGTCTTAGTGTTTCTGTGTCAAGCCCGCGTCTGTGTATTTCCTGTTTTACTTTGGTAGTCTGCGTCTCATGTTATTGTATCTGGTTTTGCTTCCCTTGTCGCGTTGGCCCTGATTTGTCCCAGCTGTGTTTCCCTCCTGTTTCTCATTTCCTGATTGCCCCTTTGTGTATTTAAGCCCTGTGTTTTCTTTGGTCTGTGTTGCGGTCTCCCTCATTCTACGCTGTGTGTTTTGTGCCTCCTGTGTATGTTTTTGTAGTTTGAGTTTGTTTATTTTGAGTTTTTTCATTAAAACCTCTAGTTAAGTTTAAGTTTTGGTCTCCTTGAGTTTCTGTGAGTCTGCACCTTGGGTCCACCATTTCCTGCCTGCACACAGCTCATGACACAAATAAGAAAGGTGTCCACAAATCTGAAGTCCAATGAAGGCCAGTTACACAACAGCCTCAAAAGCAAAATCTCCTTTTGACCACCAACATGAACTGATCCCTCAGCTACCATGGGGCGAGAGGTGGGGTACACACCCTGGACAGATCGCCAGTCTGTCTCAGGGCTAACATTTCTAGGGCTCATATTCACATTTACCAGCAACTTAACCAATGACATGTCATTTGAAATAAGAGAAGCTGTTTCAGAGCGCATCTGATTGGTAGGAAGTTTTGTTTTAAAGAAGGTGAGTAGCAGTCTATTTAAAATATGAAGGGAAAGATCAGACTCTGATCAGCTTCAAGTTTGAAGTGGTGAACTGGTCATTGTAAGTTTGCTTCTATTTTTTTTGTTTTTTTGTTAATGATATCATTTTGTTCCGTTCAGATATGTTCTGCCTTTATTCAAGACCGTTTCCATGGAAACGAAAACACAATCTCGTAAATCCTGGCCATTCTTGCACGAGCTCTGCTCACTGATGCTTTAGCTGTCATTATGTCCTGTGCGCCCTTTTATAGGGAAAACAGTATTTATATTTAATCGAGCTATTAATCCTAATAGGTCTGCCGACATGGCACGGGCACAGATTGACCCCGACAAACGGGACAAGTTCTGGAAAGAGCGGGTATGGAGAGAGAGACAATCAGCAAAGGAATGGTGAGCATGGTTTAAAACGTAGGCTAGATTATCAGGTGAGTTTACAAGTTTGCGTTTCTAACGTGGAGGCGCAGAGGCGGGGGTGGCACAGGACATTAATCAGAATATCTGAAAATAAATGTGTGGAAAAACACAGAGGATGACTTTCATACAGAAAGCCTAATATGAAAATCAGCACTAGAGTTTACTGTCTTAAATAATTTCTGTAAGTGTTGAAGTATTAACTAAGAAAAACATTAACTTGTTAAAAAGCATTAACTAAGAAAAACTCAAAATGATCGCATGTACGTTGTATCATTGTATCACATTTATTTATTCATGCTTAATAGCTTTTATGTAATGTTCCAGCATCATATATTAGAATATGTCAAGTGTAGAATCTTTAAAAAAAAAATATATATATTTCAGAAGTAGAAAGTAGCATAACAAATGTTTTGTTTTTTTTAAAGTACAAATATTAAGCGAACGTACTAAGTTACATTGCACCACTGGTTCAGTAAGAAGTCGTGGCAGCTCATATTCATTTCAAAATCAGTGAAATAAACTTAATCTGTTCCACAGGGAGAAAGACTTGGGGATCAAGGAAATTTATCAGATGGTAAGAAAACTGCAGGTAACGCCACATTTTCACAAAAGAACTAATAGGTCATCAAAAAAAACCCACACTGATTGCGATTTATGGAAGATGAATGAAATTGTTTAACTTAGCATTTTAAAGATGTTTCTGCAACAAAGTAGAAAGTGTATTGAAACCATTGGGAAATTTTGGAGATAAACTAAACTGTGAAACACTTACAATGGCACATTAACTAGATATGAAAGTCAGTAATATTAGATTTTGCAGTATTATGAAAAAAGCAGCCTGAATCATGACCTTCTGTGATGTTACCCCCCCTCCATGTGTTTGTAGGGATCTTTGCCGAACAACCTTTCCGTTTTCTCCGATTGCTTTCCGAACACTACTAACCAAGTGTATGGTAGCAGACTGAAAACAGCGCTGGCAGATGAACTGCTTAGACAGGAAAGGGTGACACCCTGGTATATAAGCCGACACAAACGCAAGTCAGACCCAGAGATGCTGCCTTTCTAGGCTACCCTGGACACTCAGAGTTGCAGAAAAAAAGCACAAAACAACTTCAAAGCTGGAATAAAGTGACTTAAACAAACCAAAAAATGTCAAATGGACTACATTTTGTATAGCGCTTTACTTAGTCCCTAAGGACCCCAAAGTGCTTTATACTACAGTAAGTCATTCACCCAAAAAAAGTAACATTCTGGAAACTTTATTGTTAGAAATTTCTGGTATTTTAATCAAATTCACTGATAAAAGTACTTAATGATTTTTCAGATTTGCTTGTATTTTTCCTATAGATTCCAGTTTCTTCATGTAAGTGTAATGTAAGGAATCCTCCTCACACATAATTATTATTTATGGAGTTCCACAGGTTTCTGTGCCAGGGCAAAAAAAAAAACATAAAGATGATGGGTATATCTCACAGATGTGCTGGGACACATCATCAACTATTAAACCTGGGATCATCAGGTTTTTTCACAGCAGTGAAAGAACAGCAGTCATATATTGTAGACATCCAGACAGATTCACTGGATGGTGTCAGGTCCTGAGTAGAGAGAGTCTAACTGGACGGTGTTACTGGGAGGTGGAGTGGAGCGGGAGACGGGTTTATATAACAGTCGCATACAAGAATACCAGCAGATTAGGGCTCTCAGATGAATGTGGATTAGGATTCAATGGGACATCATGGGCATTATGTTGTGACTCAAATGGTCTTAAATTTGTGCACAATTCTCACAAGTCTGTCTCAGGTCCTCAGTTTGGGAGAGTGGGTGTGTACCTGGATCACAGTGCATGTATTTTTTTCTTTTTAAAGAAATATGTTAAGGCATACTTTTTTTTAACGGTCCGTGCTACAAGTTTTTTATTCTGACCTAATCTTTTGTCCTTATGGGTCCTAAAACTTGATAAAGTCTATTTCTTTTTTTAGTTTTTGAAGTTCTGTTTTAATAGATCAGAAGTTGTTCAAATCAATGTGCAGACAAAGAAGCTAGAATTACATTATCATTATTACAACACTGGTGATTATCTGCTTGTAAACCGCTGTCTATTTGTTCATTAAAGATGAACAAATAGACAAATGTCTCCTGTCTTAAATCCGGGTTCCTGTACAAACCTGATGGGAAAAAAACAACATGAAAGCATAATGTATACTTTCTTAATCCCATTGGGATTTTACCAGTTTGCTCAGTGAAGCATTAGGCAGCTACCAATCCAGCGCCTGAGAACAAAGTGTAGAGATAGTACCTTGCTCAAGGGTACCTCAGGGTAGCCTTTTGGTAGATTTGACCCCCAACCGTCCAATCACTGGGTGAACACGCTACCTACTGAGCTATCCCTGCCCCTAACAGCACAACTGAGAGTCTTACACCTAAAAATGCAGGCTTGTGTTTAGATCAGAAGATTTTTCTCCTTTTTTTTCTCTTGATAAATCTTAATATGAATTTAAATGGGATATGCTGAAGAGTGAGGCCACGCAGTCACACAACTGAAGCAATCATTTGGTAATATGCACAAAAATCAGACATTGCCCTTAGTTTAAATAAGCACCAGTTAGTTTTTTCTTTTATCTTTTTACTTGCCTGACTATTTTGTTTAGCAGGCTCTTTTAGCTCTTTCAAAAGCCCCAAACAGCAGAATTTTATTCCTCTGTATTTGTTGGCTAAAATGAAAAAGATCTTATGAACAATAATCCTCCTGTGATTGCTATTTGACTGCTTTTGTATAAAAATCTCCAGATTTTTCTAAACCAGGGCTGTCAAACACAAGGCCCGGGATAAATTTGTTACTTTTAGCTGTATTTTCACATATTTTACAGCTTTTCTTATTGATAACAATTCCCCCTTATTAATGCTACACCAAAGTAATTGCGTAAAAAATATTTTTTTCACAGAAAAAAGGACAGTTTCTTTTGAATTGAAGAAAGGTTTATGTCTTTATAATGTAATCATGAAGTTTCACTTTACTCGCCCACTTAAGATCAAAGTAGCGTGTATACATCCCTGTTGTAAACCTTTGAAAACATCTTAAATGTATGCCTCTGCTGTCAGAGACAAGCTGATTCATCGTGATTTGCCACCTAAAGGGGCACAGAAACGTTCTGTTTCAGCTTTTCTTTAATGTCATGCTGTTTTGTTTGGGGCCTTGATGTCTGAAGAATCAAGAGGCTTCAAAGGTGCAGGTGGGAATCTTTGTGACCAACATCAATATTACCCTTCAAAGGCAGCAGTTGAGGAGTTTCAGTTAACTTAATTAGCGTCAATTAACAAACAACTTTGTTTTTTTTTTTTAATTTCTATGTGATAATTCTTCATAATTAAACAATAAGAACAAGTAGTCTAATGTCCTGTAATCATTAGGATAAGACTTTATTGATCCCACGGAAATGTGTGCGTTATCGCAGCTCAGGTAGAGATAGCAGAAGAAAAATACAAATAAAATACAAACAAATACAAAATAAATAAGATAATACACTATCCACAAGGGTAGCATACACAGTATGTGATTATGGCTGGAGGGTTGTGGAAATATGCAATGAAATAAATTTAACTATTCTACAACTATTACTATGTAAGTAATAGATATCTATAAGTATCTATAAGTATAGACATGTACATACACATATACATGCACACGTTCATACATATATAAGGTGCATTATGCATGAAGGGGGGACTGTGGATGTCAAATGGATGTCCATAATGTCCAGTGACTCATGACCATGATCGAGGTCATCCCAACAGCAGGTCTAACTGCTGTCGGGATGAATGACTGGCGAAAGCGCTCCTGTATTTGTAGTGCAGTCCATTATGAAGCTATAATTTGAAATAAAATAACACATTACGTTCTTGTACAAAGTATTTGTATCGGATCAGTATCGTCGATACCAAATAATTTTTGCTTGGTATCGGATCGGAAAGGAAATCGGTGGTATCGCACATCACTTTATGCGCTCCGAAAGCAAAGATTTCAAATACTCCGGGCGAAGCTGTGTGCCATCCAATCAGCTTTCAGTGGATGTACGCGGAAGCGAGAAAAGATGCCGTGTGACGGGAACCTGCCAAGCTAGCGGCTAAGCAGAGGAGGTTAAAAAGATGCACTTTCAAAATAAAGGAAGGTCGCTATCATTCTAAGGATAGATTGGTCGTAGATGTTTGTTTTTACTTTTTAAACACACCCATTTAATTGTTTATTTTCTTTTAAATTTCAGACTATAGCCTAAAACTTCTAACACTTTCCACATAATCACGGTCACTTTTATTTTGAAAGCTCAAAGCGGAAGTATTTTGTAAATTCGAGTAGTCTGATGGTGGCGGCAGAGCAGCAGGATCCTGCGAGTCGTTTTTTGATAGAAATTAGCATAGATCTGTCAATCTAAAGTTTATATTTTGTAATCCCTCTCTTTACAACATGCAGCAGGTCGACACGTTGTTGCACATCGCGAATTTCAGCACACTGTTTGTGTGCATGGTGCTCAAGTTCCCGCAGATCTTTGTACTGATGCGAGCGAAATCTACAACCGGAGTGAGCCTCAACAGCCTTCTGCTGGAGCTGATCGGGTAGGCTGCTGTCCCGCTTCTGGGATGTTTTTGTTTGTTTGTTTGTTTGTTAATTGCTCTTAAATTTTGTTATATAATCTGTATCGATGTAACTTAGTAACAATGCTGCCGTAATGATGGGACGTCTTCCTCTTCCTCACTTGTGGTTGGTGTTCAGCAGTACGTGTAAAGGCGCACCCATCCTGACAGAAAGCAGCTACAAATGCTTTCTTCTGAACACGCTGTGAGACGCTCGCCACTAAAGCGCTGGTGTTGTCTGTGTTACCAAACGTCTTTCTTCTTAAAAGGTGGATGAACTATGTTTGAAAGTTACCAGTGTAATCTTACTGGTAACATTTTAACAACGTTGAATGCTACCAGTAAGGGTTCCAATCACCGCGTAACCCTCCGGTACAGGTGATAGTATCGATACCAACGCTGGTATTGGTATTGACTCGACACCAGCGTGATAGGACCGATACTTTATTTCTACGTAGCCCACTGAAAAATTGTCTAAACCTTTGCTCACTGTCGCATATATTTATTTAAAGCTTACAGCACATGGATACAACAGAAGTTGACTAAGTGCTTTACAGACAGGCACATTTAAGTTCAAGGTCTCCAAAAATAAAAATACAAAATACATGAAAAACTGAAACGTGTGTTTTGTTGTACTAAGTGTTGTGCAGTTTTTTTTTTTTAGTGGTCATTAAGATGTGTACATAATTTTCAAATTGATGATTGATCATAAATCATGACACTGCTCTCCCCAACACAAGCTGCCTTTATAGGTCATAAGTATCGGCAATGCCCACCCAGTATTTACTTTCAGTATAACACAGTGCTGCCTTACTTGCATTTTTTTGGACTGTGAAAGGAACCCATGCAGGTACAGAGAAAAAGTGCAAGCGTCACCCCTGAAGGCTCCAGCCTGATGGTATTAGAGGAAAAGTCACCTAAGAGGTCAACAAAACTGCCTGGATTCTGTAACTAATCTAAACAGCGCCTCTCAGGACTTCATGGATATGACAAATCAGTGTTTTTTTCTGTCTTACTTCAACACATCCCCACACTGTTGCAGATAAAGTGCTCTCCACTAGCTAACATATTGCAGTTTTAAACATTCTGTCACTGGGCCTCAGTAGCCTCCTGAAAATGGTTCATGTTATCATGTAACATCCTCAGCATTGCAGTCAAAACATTTTGGCTTAGTTAAACTTTCATGTACTTATTATGTCCTTTTGTCCATATTCTAACTATGGAGAGACAGACTGAAAGCTTCTTTTATGACACATTTGAGCATTTTAGACATTTGAGCATTAACCGCCTTTAGATGATAGTTATACTCCAATATAATGGTGAATTTTCTATTTATATAGCTATATCACTCCTGTATAGTAGGATTAGCAGTGCATTTCATTATAAAAGTTGAGTGACTAAAGCAGCTCCTGGAGAACAGATTTAACACCCCCTCCCTAAAACATAAAACTGCTACAGAATTGCTGATATATAGCAATACATTTGGCATAAATATCACTTTTACTTTTAGTAAAGAAATGCGTATTTCTTACAGATTAAAAGTTAAACAGGACACCAAGAGATTGTGTTCCTTACAGCTGAAACGTTACAATACTTTAAAATGATAAAAAATAATAATCCTACTGTGAAGGCTCAACACTGAACAACTGTGCTTTGTTTGCACAGCTGAAGATTTTGGTTAAATGATTAAAAACGGGGTAAGAGTCGGCCTGGGGCCGGCTCTGCGTGAAGCTCTGTGCAGTCTGCTGTTGAATCAGTGCAGCAGATTAGAGCTTGAAGTACTTCTTATGCTTTGAACAGGAAGTGTTGTGGTTACCTTTGCTGTTGGAGCAGGAGGGATAAAGACAGTGTCTGTAAGTCTGCGTAATTTCTCTGTCTCCTCGGTGCCTGGCAGCGGCTGCGCCGTCTGAAATGTCCCCGCTGTTTTGGTAAGCGCTAGCCTGCTGTCACTGTGCATGCCACGCTGAAACAGTGAAGATGTTTATGTAGTTATAGCCACACAGCATGGCTACAAAGCAGCAAAGAAAAGCACTCTTGTCATTCGGCATGAACAGTTTTGTCACTAGTGGGAAAAATTTTCACTCTCGGCAGTATTAAATAGCTCTATCATAGATTATATTAACTTGCAGTGTGCTTTATTGATTGAAAAAAATTAATTAATAAAAATATATATTTTTTATTAATTAATTTTATATATATATATATATATATCACCTAATAAATATGCCTAAACCGCCTTAAGTTGCTCCTCACCCTATCTTTGCATTCATGGGTTTAATTTTTCCCTCATTTATGTGTGCAAACATTACTGTTTTGTTTACATTCCTTCATGCATTTCTAACCACTGCAATGCAAACACATTTGCATAATTTAGCAGAGATTAACTATCAAAAAAGGAAAATGGAATAATAGATGTTTAGGGGGAAAAGCAAAAGAAAAATAATCCAAAAATAAATGCTGGAATGGTAAAAATAATAAATTGATAAACAAAAGGAAAAATGAATCGATATAAAGGTAACTAAATATAGAAGCAAGTGAAAATAATATACAAGTGAGGTCATTCGATTAAAAAAAAAATCTATTGGTGCATTTAATGGCATCTTGATTTCTTTACGTTTCAGTCCTCTGTAGACTACTACTTGCAGACCTTCTCCTGCTGAAGGCCACCACTGTTGATTCGTCATGTTTGCTGAGCACACTGAGTCAAGCTGCTCTCATAAAAGAGTGAATGAACTGATGATCATCATGCCGCCGCTTGGCTCAGAAACTGCTTGTTGACTCCCCGAGTGAATCCCTTCCCTCAACATCGAGCTTTGCGCAGCCACAGAGTCTTTGCCTCGTTTGCCCCTGAGCATAGTTTCTCGTCTTAATCAGCACTGAATATTATGAAACACCTGCAGTTTAATAACCTGGCACTGTATGCTTTACAGGTTCATTGTTTTTGTAACATATCAGATGTACTACGACTACCCACCACCAACCTACTTGGAATATCCCATCCTCATTGCTCAAGGTAAGTTATGCTATTACATAAATTTCCTGTGCTTATAAATATCTCAGCAAGTGTCTTTTTTTGAAACCTTGTTTTAGATCCAGATTCCTTAATTAGTTTATCATTCAGAGTTTTAAATGCCTCACGTTGCTTTCTTAAGTCTATTGAGATCATTCAAAAGGAGCTCAGTCATATTAATGTATCTTGTTTTAGTAAAGCTGCATGTATGATTGGCAGCTTCATGCCCGTGGCAGAGGAAATTAAGACTTTTCATTAAGAGTAATTAAAGGTAGAGAGATGGGCAAAATAAAGTTGGAAAAAACTGAAGGAGGCTGAATACACTTTGAAGCATCTGCAAATATCAGCAGCCCTTGAAATGGAAATCAAACAGAGCTGTAAATGGTGCGAGTTATAACCTGCTGTGTGTCCTCAGACGTCATCCTCCTCCTCCTGATTCTTCACTACAATGGCAGCCTGCGGCAGAGCCTCATCTACACCGTGGTGTATCCTTTCACTTATTGCACCAATTGATGTGAAAGTGCTCGTTCAATTTGTGCAGAAATCAATGACCCATTAGACTTTTGTGTCCCCGCCTTAACGTACTTGTGCTCAGGTTTGTGGGAGGCTGGAGGCTCCTGACTCTGGAGAAGTGGATCATAGATTTGGCTATGGTAATAAACCTGTTTAAAATCAATCACAAGTCAGTGTGTGTGTGTGTGTGTGTGTGAGAGAGACAGAGTCAGCAAAGAGATGACATGTCATCAGTCAGGGGCAATGAGGTGGAGCTTTGAGAAGAAACTTATCCAGACCTCATTTCACCTGGTGTTTCTCACCCAGACCTTGTAAATGCCAAATGGCCCGGTTGGTTAATGAGATGAACATGTCTCAGGGCGTTTTGCATTTAAATAGGTGAGAGCAGCGAACCCGCCACATCCTTTCCTCTTAAAGTTTGACCGAAGCAGCAGAAAGTGTTTGAAACTTTTTGAAATTCAGCTCGATGTTCAGCTTGTTATCACATGAAATCTGACCTCCTTCTCCTCTCAGAGCCTGTGCACATTTATTAGTGCAGCCAGTAAGTTTGCCCAGCTGCAATGCCTGTGGAGGTCAAAGGACGGCAGGCAGGTTAGCGCCCTCTCCTGGGCTCTTGCTACCTACACGTGTATGGGTGAGTTTAACCGGTCAACAGTGTTTGCTCTTTTTGTTGTTGTTGTTGCATTCCCCACTGTTCTACATTAATAGACCAATAATTATATATACATATAAGCTCATAGCTGTCACTGCCACAGGTTTTTTTTTTTATGACTTTTAGCTGTGTACCAAAACACGTTGAAGTTGTAGTATTATAACTTAGTTGATAATACAGACTTTGAGGTTAAGTTTGAGGACTTTAACATTCATTCATAATGTATTAACGTTTGTATTAAAAAGTAATTCAGTAGCCTTTCCTGAAGAAGTCTCAGCAATTTCTTCACAATTTCTTTAAAAATATAATAAATTTAGGAATTAAAAGATCTACTGTTAATTTTATTGGGAAGCCAAATACAAGCAAAAGCGTAAAATGAGACGGCAAGAACACATATTAGTGCTGTTTTTAGAGGGAAATGGAGCATGGTAGTGAGCCCTACAATGCAAATAACCCCGGATGTACACAGTTTACAGTGGTGTATGATCGCAGGATCCTTTCCATGATTAAGAAGAAACCATTCACAAAGGTCATCATCAAGAGAAGACTTTTGATAGATAAAGATCAACTTGTGAAAAAAATGAGAAGGTTTCATATCATCGGGATAAAGTGCTCAGGTTCATACAAATGCAGCAAAGCTGACTGTCAGGCCCTTCACAGTGCAGACGGACAATCACCCAAGACTTACGTCAAACGCAACTTGGTGGATTTGAAAGTTAAGGAAGTGGACTATTCTATAGTAGGCGTGTTGATCACCTAATCCAAACCCAATGAGTTGCATTTTAAAATTAAAGGTAGAAACAACAACTGCAATAATTTTGATATAACTCCTCAAATTAAAGCTGAGCCCTGAGTCCATATTCAGTAGATAACTTGTATCTGTACACAGCCAAAAAAGCGAATACAGTGTATCTAAAATTGTAGCAAACTGCGGCATGAAAACGTACCAAGCATCCTGTCGCTACTTTTCATACTGCAGCCCTATCGCTGTCTAATTGAATCCTGTTAAGCACTTTTATCAGTTCTCATAAATCCCCCTCCCTAAAGTAACAAGTCTACTCTTTCATTTCATGAATATGCATGGTAGTGTTTATTCAGCCCCCAATTTAATAAATGAGCAATCCAACGCTTCATTAATTAATGATCAGACGCTCTGTCGGGTAACAGGGATGTCATTAACTCGGCTTCCTCTTTGTTTTAGCTCGGATTTACACCACCACAGTGACAACTGGAGACGTGCAGGGTAAGTCGGTCTGAATTACTAATGACTGTGGGAGGTGTTGCATCCCAGAATTTTTAATGAACACTTCAGAGGAAAATGATTTGTTTTCTAAATAACCACCGTCGATTTAAAATGAGCACTGTTTTTTTTTTTTTGCTTTTCTCTGAGAAATCTGCGTACAAAGAGCTACTAGATTAGCTGATGCAATACACATATCCAAAATGAATAAAACTACAAAGATCAATACAACTACAAAGAAGCGAATACTTACTTTGTAGTACGTATGTAAAGGATTAGAAATGAGAATATCAGAGAGAGCTGGTTTGGATGCAGAGCAGGGATTGTGGATATATTATACAAAGGATGTTGAATGTGGAGCTGACAGGCAAGGGGGGGAAAGGGAAGCCAACAGAGAGGTTTTGTGGATGTAAAGGGCTGCTTCTTTACAATGTAAGACAGAATGTAAGTTTAATATTGATTACGCTGTGAATGAATGTAAGTAACAGGGCTGTCTTACAATTTTATACACCAGCTTTGTTGTTTCTGATCATCTTTTCTTTGCCACAGTTCTGGTGCGGTTCATAGTGATGGCCCTGCTGAACCTGTGGGTGCTGCTCACTGTGCTCCACTATCAGAGACACGGCAGCAGCTCCAAGAAGAAAGACTAAGTGTTTAACACTGGACTCTGCAGATCAAAGTTGACTGGGTCACTTTAGGCTCAACCAGTACTGTAAAACAAAACTGACGGGTAACAAGAGTTCTGTATAGTTTGACTTCCCTGTTAAAGCCACACATTTGTTTGAATAACATTCCAGTTTGTAAAAGTCTGTTGATGGGAACAAAAGACCAATGCTTTACCATATTGTCTGTGAAAAAATGTATTGTTAAACACGACAGCACAAAGCCCACGTATATGTGAAACGATCCTATTCTGGGCAAACTGTTGTGGAAAAGCTTTTGTATATGTAGTTATTTTCCTGAACTGTTTCAATAAACCAAAAATTCTACATTTTTACAGCGAGGTCATTTAATTACAAAATAGTTGAGTATGGAAGCCCAACACTGCCAAAATACAAAAATAAATATTGCGTTAAATACGGCAAAAATTCAATATCAGATTGATGTGATTTAATTTGCGTGTTTGTAACAGGACCATGTTTCTGGACAAAGATACAGTTCTTATCATTTTGACACCACCACCATGGTGAATTTCAAATTAAACAAGATTTGACTGAAGTGCAGACTTTCAGTTTTAATCAGTATGGTTTAACAAAAGTATTGCAGAAACTGTTTGGGAATTTGAGCCTTTTGTATTCGCTGTCCTCCATTCTCGGTGGCTCAAAATTAATTAGACAACTGACTAACGAGCAGTTTTATGCCCAGGTGAGGCCTGCTCCCTCATTATTCCATAGCAGATTAAGGAGATAAAACACCTGGAGTCGATTGCAACTGTTAAACTTGCAATGGAGATAGAGATCTGTTTTTTTTTTTTACTAGCGCTGTCAGTGTGAGATCCAAACAGATAAAGGTAGGCCATCATTACCCAGATAAACCAAAATAAAACAGAGAGACGGGAAAAATGAACAAACTCGCCAGCCAGCGACACAAAAAGAGCTGCAAAACATGAGAAGATGACTCGTTAATCAAGTCGACACTTTGGAGGAGCATGGGTTTCACAGCGAGGCGAAAACCTCTGGTTACAGTTAATCAAAAGGCCAGAGTAGACTTTAGGAGATAACATCTAAAAGAGCCTGCAAAATTCTGATACAAATCTTTGGAGATGATTTTATTTAACCTTCATTTATGCAGATACAGTAGCTCCATTGAGACTCAGGGTCTCAATTTACAAGAGAAACAGCTGATGAGCCGTCATGGCACGAGCATGTAAGGAACCAGGTTACTGGTATCATGTTAGTCCACTGAAATTTGGCTTATACTCACCAAGATCAACTCCATGATTCACTGTTAGAAAACAGATTTATCTTTTTTAAAAGAAGCCTTATAACTTAAACTAGGGTTTCTATTAGTGTGGTCTTTTATGGCAACATACAGAAAGCACTGTGTAAAGATTTAAAGTATCAAAATTTGACCTCTGACCCCACCTTCAAGGTCAATCGATTATTCTGGCGGTTAAAGTAATAATACTTTATAGAGCCATTTAAAACGCTTTCACTTCGGTGTAGAAAATCAAGTACCTAGGTGTGGTACCATCACACGATGCCACCTGTGAAGTCAGCCATTAGTGGTGTCATGACAAAACAGAAGTGATTGGGAATGACGACAACTCGGCCACAAAGACTTTTCTTTTTTAGATTTCGGTATTATTTGCACATTATTGTGTTTGTCTTTTGCGCTTCAGTATAGAGTTTCGAGGACGACTGACAGCGTGCGTGTCTTGGGGTCTATCAAAATACGGAGGACTGCATATGCCTTAAAAAAAAAAAACGAATAAAATCCAAAATATCAATTTGTCACAATTTATATTTATTATACAAAATCACTTACTATTTATTATTTTTTGTGGCACATTTTTATTTTGGCACTTTTGGTCCACCACAGTTGTACACCTCTGCAGGATGACAGCATCTAACATTTGTAAAACAGAAAAATGATCCAAAACCAGAAGGCACATCCATGTCTTTATTGAAGTGGTTATTATCATAGAGCTGTTTGATAGCAAACATGCAATCTGGATGTAGAGCCCTTAAATACAAAGTGGACAAGGCTGCATAAATAATATAATGTGCGCTGTATGGCATGTAAAATATATACTGTGTATATTTATATGTATAAAACATGCTTCTTGGTTAAAGGAGAGTGCACATACACACACACACACACACACACACACACACACAAACAACAGACACACACACTCTGTTTACTCTCCACCAGCTAACTAAGTCACATACATACGACAATGTGCCCAAACTCAGAGTTTGGTTTCCTTTAATACAAAAATAAGGACAAACAATTTTAGAAAAAACGTCAATGGAATAGTGCTGCTCAGTATTTCCACTCATGGGTTCAGGATATGATTGGATACCTTCATTATTTCAGCTTCTTATTGGTTAACTTCCCTCACTTTCACTTTCGGTACTGACTAAAAACGACTAGGCATGTGGGTGAAAAAGCAAACGCATGCAAGTTCACTCAGAGTAGTTTGTGAGGCGCGGCTTCAGTCAAGTATACTTGGATAATACAATGCCTGTGTGTCGTCTCTGGTGAAGCCCAGATGTACATTCAAAAACAACAGAAGGAGCCGAGCACAGATCAGAAAGCATTAACGGTGCACCCCTTTGAATTCAGTAAACATTAACCCTCAGAACTGACAGTGCAGGTTTGCAAAGATTATGGGATCGTGAGGACTTCATGTCTTAATCTAATGCCATTTCGAGCAGGATTTTGTTCGCTTTGTAGTCGTTTGACGTCAAACCCATGATTCAGCGTGTGCATGAGTCAGAAATCTGAATAAGAGGCACTCGGAGAATTATTTGCTCACATCCGAGAGGAAGCTGGCCTTCATTTGCTGCCTTAATGACTTTCCATGAAGTCACAGCTCATTTGGTTCCTAAGTACCTTATTCAAGATTCCCCGTGGACACGCACCTGAAGGCAGAGCTGTGGAAAGCAAGAAGCTGCAATCATGTTAAAGAGTTTGAAAGTACAGACACCATAAGCCAACAAAAATACAGACTCTTCTGAGTGTAGTGTTCCCCCATTAAACCCTTCATATTGTTCACAATCATTAAACACAAGAATGTCTTTTTTTTGGCCATGAGAATCCCCAAAGGTGGTGTGGAGGAGGTTTCCTGCCGGCTGCTTCAATCAGACAGTGTCCTGGAGAGAATTGCTAAGCTAAGTGTCCCCCTGTTCTTGTCAGCTTTGGTCAGACTCATAAGAGCCATCCTCCATTGTGTGGGAGCCGAACAAGCTACTCCAGCGCCCTAGACCTGCACAAGTGCTCTTGCCAAGGACCCTGGAGAGGACTCGGGTTTTTATGTTTTATGAGTCACCCAGCTTGTTGTAAAGACGGCAGATGCTTAGGTGAGCTTGCTAAGTGGCTTGGAAACAAGCTGAATAAAAATGGAAAATGCCGGACTTGGTAACTCTCGCAGGCTGAAGCGGGACAGGGTGGAGCGGGCAGTGGAGAAACGAGTCCAGTGTGCTGATCTGCAAACGGAGCTTTGTATAGAGTCTTTGATTTAGGAAGAAATTCTCCCCACCCCCTCGTAGATGCACCACACTCCCGAGCAAGGTTAACTGGAGGGAGAGAAACAGATGCAAAGTTAATCTCAGCAAATATGCAGCGATGTGTCAGGAAGATTAAAAGATTGGGCTGTGATTTGAATGGCACAGCGAAGGCATTATGTTATACAATTACCAAATCAAGGACCTGGCTTGTTTTTTGTTGTGTTTTTATTTTAACACAATAAAAAACTCCAATTAGTTCAAAGTCTTTGTAGGAAACAAATTGGCTAAGCATGCATTAGTCCTGTCAAGATATACAATGATCCTACTATGGATTTTAAGCAGGTCCTAGATCCATAGACTGTATATAAAAGATGGAAAAAGCCACATTGTCACACTTTGGTTTTAATTCTGTTTTGCAGGCCTGAGCGGAACATCTCAGCCATTGCGATCTTGTTTTGTTTTTTTAAATATATATAAACCTTTCATGATTTAAGGGTGAAGACACTCTACGCTCATGCTGTAATGAACTGCTCATGCTGTGATGAACTGTCAGTCACAAGATGGTCTCACCCTAAACCAGCATATTTTACTAAATGAGAACATGCTGGACAGACCTGGCACGCCTAAACGTATATTGAGGGTGTGCTGGGAATGCCTAGCAGAGGCCCCTGTCTGCGAGATCTTCAACGCACACGTCCGGCAGAGCTTCAACAGCATTCCGAGGGAGACTGGGGACATCGAGAACGAATGGACCATGTTCAGCACCTCCATTGGTGCTGCACTAAGCTGCAGCCGCAAGGTGGTTGTTGCCTGTCGTAATGGTAACCCCTGAACCAAATAATGGTCACCAGAGGTGAGGGGAGCCACCAAGCTGAAGGAGGAGTTTTATCGGGCTTGGTTAGCCTGTAGGACTTCGGAAGCAGCTGATAGGTACCGACAGGCCAAGTGAAACGCGGAGCGCGCAGTAGCTGAAGCAAAAACTCGGGTGTGGGAGGAGTTTGGAGAGGCCATGGAAAAAGACCTTCAGACTGCCTCGAAGACATTCTGGCAAACCGTCAGGCAACTCAGGAGGGGAAAGCGGTGTTCTATCTGTACTGTGTATAGCGCGGACGGAGCACTGTTGACTTCGACTGAGGAAATTGTCGGGCGGTGGAAGGAATACTTTGAGGACGTCCTTAATCCCACTGGCATGTCTTCCGAAGAGGAAGCAGAGTCTGGGGACGAAGGGGATGACCTGCCAATCTCCGGGGGCAAGGTCACTGAGGTAGTTAAACAACTGCTTGGTGGCAGAGCCCCTGGGGTTGATGAGGTCCGCACAGAGTTCCTGAAGGCCCTGGATGTTGTAGGGCTGTCTTGGTTGACACGCCTCTACATTGTTGCGTGGAGATCAAGGGCAGTACCCCTGGATTGGCAGACCGGGGTGGTTGTTCCCATCTTTAAGAAAGAAGACCAGAAGGTATGTTCCAACTATAGGGGAATCACACTCCTCAGCCTCCCTGGGAAGGTCCATGCCAAGGTGCTTGAAAGGAGAGTTTGTCCTTTAGTCGAACCTTTGATACAGGAGGAATATTGCGGTTTCCGTCCTGGTCGTGGAACACTGGACCAGCTCTTTATCCTCTCAAGGATACTTGACGATGCATGGGAGTTTGCCCAACGAGTCTACATGTGTTTTGTGGACTTGGAGAAGGCATTCAATCGTGTCCCTCGGGGTGTCCTGTGGCGGGTGCTCCGGGGTGTCTGTCCCACTGCTACGGGCCATTCGATTCTTTTACAACCGTTGCAAGAGCTTGGTCCGCATAGCCGGCGATAATTCGAGGCCATGGTCCTCAGCTGGAAAAGGGTGGAATGCCCACTCCGGGTCAGGGACGAGTTCTTGCCCCAAGTGGAAGAGTTTAAGTATCTCGGGGTCTTGTTCACGAGTGATGGGAGAAGGGAGCGGGAGATCGACAGACGGATTTGGTGCTGCAGCTGCAGTGATGCAGACGCTGTACCAGTCTGTTGTGGTGAAGAGAGAGCAAAGTGTAAAAGCGAAGCTCTCAATTTACCCGTCGATCTAAGTCCCTACCCTCACCTATGGTCACAAGCTGTGGGTAGTGACCGAAAGAACAAGATCGCAGATACAAGTGGCGGAAATGGGCTTTCTGTGAAAGGTGGCTGGCCTCTCCCTTAGAGATAGGGTGAGAAGTTCGGCCATCCGGGAGGGGTTCAGTCTAGAGCCGCTGCTCCTTCACATCGAAAGGAGCCAGTTGAGGTGGTTCGTGCATGTGACAAGAATGCATCCTGGGCGAGGTGTTCCTCGCATGTCCCACCGGGAGGATGTCCCGCGGCAGACACAGGACACGCTGGAGAGATTATATCTCTCGACTGGCCTGGGAACGCCTTGGTGCTCCCCCAGACAAGCTGGAGGAAGAGAGGTTTGGGTTTCTCTGCTTGGGCTGCTGCCCCTGCGATCTGGCCCCAGATAAGCGGAAGAGGATGGATGGATGAAGTAACATGCTATAATAAGTAAAAAAAAATTTTTTTAAATTAAACCACTGATTTGGTCCGTAAGTTCACCAAAAAAAAGTGCTGACTGAGATGTTCATGTGAGCCTTAGTATTTCCCCACAGAGTTGTACAGAATCTGACTTCCTTTTGCAACAAGAGGAAAATGCCTTCTGCTGGCCATGAGGCAGACTGCAAGTCAGTTCTGAATTAATTTCTATAAAGAGCATCTGCATGGGAATGTTTTCAGGTGTGGAGCATGATTTTGGACCTGGAAACTTTTTGGTTTCTTACTGTTGTCCACTGCACAGCCTGTGTGGAGAGCAAAAGAGGTTTGCTCCAAATTAATTTCAGTTCATTCCAATTTATCTGCATTTGTAAACAGTGCCTGGCACATGAGAAATGAGAAATCTTGGCTTGGATTTCTTCTAGCTAAACCAGACATCCAAACAAATTGTCCACAATCCCAAGAGGCCAAATCAGTAGAATTGCTGATGTGTTTCCAAAATTGGCTTCGCTTCTCAGATCATCTTTTATTCACAGTCTAAGGACAGATCAACATCAAATAATCTGAAGTCTGCGCCTGAATACGGCAGCGAATTGTTCAAACGATTTGAAGCCAGTCCGTGACGAGTGCTGCCTTGCTGAAACAAATTTTTTCAGTCGTGAGAACATGTCTCATCTCTTGTGTGCAAAAGGGCAACTTCAGACAAACCCTAGAACTTATTCTCCCGAGTTTGTGTGTGAATTTATTTTTGTCCGGTTCAAAACACCAAGTCCCCAAGTGATCCCAACTCTTAGATGAGCAAATCCACCCAAACTAGTACGTGGCACAAGGTCCATAATACAGAGTGCATTCACCACCTGCACCAACTCAGAGTGACACCCAAAAGGAACAAACATACACACACATTGAGAAGTTGAGATGTTTACAGGGAAACATCAGGTCAAAAGAAGAATAAGGAGGAGCTGTCATTTGTACCAGGTACTGGAATCTTCTCGCTTGATTTTGAAGCCATTTGACCTGCGAGGGCTGAGGTCAGACATTTTTAAGGTTTTTTTAAACGGCAGGCACTGCACAACACACACTGCACACAGTGTTACCAAACGTGGTGATCAGAAATGTATAGAGGAACAATCATCATCTATATCATCCAATGCCCAGTGCCAATCCTGGAGACTGAAGTCCTCCAATCTGAAAGGGGAGATTAGTTTTCATGGCCGTGTAATCGTTACTGCACACAACTCGAGTCTGTTCTGTGGGGTTATACGAGGGCAGATCCTGAGACACAGAACTGGACTGGACCAGGATAGATAATGAAAACAGTTCCTCAACCTCTGCAGGACACGCATTGTACATAAAGAACAAAGCTTCACAGGTTAACACCTCACTATACCTTAAAAAGAGCTCTTACTAAAGCTGAATAATGCATATGCTATTGGATTTTTCTCCTTCAAGATCATCAGTTGCTTTTTTTAAGATTCCTCGTTGACGCTAACACAGATAAATCCAATGTCACACCTATAGGTGTCTATTATATAAAATACGCTTTTTTTTTGTTCACCTGCTCTTGCTGGTGGGGAGCTGTCGACTGGGCCTCCTCATGGACTGGCTGGGCTGAACCTTCATGGAGGTCCGCGGTGAGGAGCGTGCAAAGTGTTCTGGGTGTGGAGGCTTTTTGGGAATCTTCTTGACCAACCGGCTCACCCACTTCTGCTGCTCCTCCTGGGACACGGCCAGCAGAAGCAGGTTCTTGGCTGTAGAAATGTCGTAGTTCACTGGTGGTAGAGAAGAGAAATGTTCAGTAACACTCCAATTCATAAAAAAAGGTTTTAATACTTTTTTAAAAACCCACCAGTTGTAAGTAAGATGGAAACGCAGTCTTCATTGAAACAACAGGAGTGTCCTACCTTTACAGGGAGCGATGATCTCCTCCTTCTTGTCCATGTGGTCCTTGTGGCACTTGATGTGGCAGCGCCGGCACTCCAGAGCAGGCGGCGGCTTGAACATGTTCCACAGCGGCTTCGTGCACGCCTCACAGTTGGTGGGGAAGTGGTAGAGGGTGGGGATGAACTCGTGGCCTTTGTGGCAGACGTAGTTGGACTTTTCTCCAATGGGATGTGGCTCCACAGGAAACTCTGGCTCCTTTTTGCTTTCACCTTCATTGGCATAAAGAATCTGGAGAGCGGAAGGAGGACATGTCTAACTTTTTCAGCCTTCAACAACTCTTTAAATGATCAACATGCTTAAAGAAATAGAACATTTCCAGTAGAGCTGGGGCAGACCTGGAATATCCTGGGAATTTCTTTGGAGTCAGCGCGATACACATCTGTCTGAGTAACAGGTCTCACATGGAAGAGTTTACTGTGTGACAGAAAGGAGTGTTATTTTCTTCTCAAAGCACAGAAGATGATTAACATAAACTGAGCCGTTTTCTTTGCAGAGTGCCTTCGGGTGTCATACTCACTCTATATCGAGCACCATGTAGGGAATGGACTGCTCTTTGTCTTGCTCGCTGTTGTAGAAAAGAATCTTCTTGCTGCTTACTACAACGTACTGCATGGACAGGACAGAGGTGGTAAGAAAAAAGGTTGCACGCTGTTTCGCACGGTTAAAGCCAGGGGTGGGCAACTCCAGGCCTCGAGGGCCGGTGTTCCGCAGGTTTTAGATATCGCCTGGGTCAACACACCTGAATCAAATGATTAGTTCATTACCAGGCCTCTGGAGAACTTCAAGACATGTTGAGGAGGTAATTTAGCCATTTAAATCAGCTGTGTTGGATCAAGGATATGTCTAAAACCTGCAGGACACCGGCCCTTGAGGCCTGGACTTGCCCACCCCTGGTTAAAGCAGTCTTAAAAGGTTTAGTCCTACCTTTCTCTCCCATCCAAACTTCTTGGTATTGTTTCTGACGGGGAGAGACAGCCAGCCCTCGAGCCTCATTTCTGAGAGCAGAAAGAGAATTTAGATTATTATGGTTTGGTTAGTGGTGAACACAATCACAAATACTGTCTTTGTTTAGTGGCAGAGCTCTTACCTGTGTACGCATCATCAGCATCAAAATCGGGCCCGCTGCTGACGCTGGCAGAGTCCATCGACTGAACACTGAGCGTCTGCAAGAGATTTCTCAGCTGCTCGATGTCACTGTCCTTACTGTCCAGAGCCATCTGCAGCTCAATGCGCATCTGGCTCTCATCCGCCAGTTGCTATGGATTAAAATGAGAAGAAATAACATATCTCAAGTCTCGTAGTCAGAGATTCAGCAGTAGAGTGCCGTCTCACAGCAGGGGAAAGAAAAATCAGCTGTTCACTTACTGCTTGCATTTCGTTGATCTCCTTCTGATATTTGATGATGGTGCTGTTCAGCTTTTCCTTCTCCGACCTGAGCTCAAGCTGCAGCTTCCTGTTCTCCTTCTCCTTTCGCCGCATGTCTGTGTCGTTACCACGGCGGCTGCCTCCACCACGCACTTCCTTCCTGTTCATGATCTCTGCCAGCTTATTGACGGCCTGCAGACGGGGATAAGGTTAAATCGTAACTTAAGAAAAATGATGGGGAAAAGTGTAAATTTAGTCCACGAAGGCAGGATTAGTCTTGAAAGTCTGTCTCTTCATCTTGTGCGTTCTCGTTTTAAAACACCGACCTGGGTTTTCAGCGTCCTCTCACACTGCAGCTGCTTCTCAAATGCCTGCTTCATCTGGCTTATCTGCTGCTCCCAGTCCTTCGACTTCTCAGTTTCTGAAGAGAACAAAAAAAATTAATTATGCACCCAGGCCAAAATATATTATTCTTGTAATAAACATTTAAACGTTAAATGTCTCATTACCCTCTATTGCCTCCTTCAGTTTGTTGTTCAGTTCCTCCTTCTCATTGGCCAGATTGGCGACATCACTTGTCAGGGTCCTGTTAGCTTCTTCCAGCTGCAATAAACAGCAAATCCTTTCATACCTGCTCTTTTGTAGAACTATAAACTCAACCTAATCTCATATTAGTCCATGTTCAGAGCATATTTATTGGGCTTGAGATGCACTGGATTTACACGTTGTGTTACTTCCAGGATTGAAGTGACTTATTCTCTTTAACAGCCTTTAAACGTCTCACATTACAAAGACTTTCACCTCACGTCGATCATCTTCATTTCACGCAAACTCAAGAACTCACAGAGCTGATGGTGATGTCCTTCTCGGAGAGCTCCTGGCGATGGCGAGCCATCATCTCCTTCAGTTCCAGCTCCTTCATTATCTTCTCCTTCTCGAGGTCGGAGTACTGCTCCTCAGCGATGGAGCGCGCCAGCTGCTCTGAGTCAGCCTTTGTCAGAGTGATCTCCAGCTGTGCTGCCAAAGAGTCCCTGAGAGGAATAAAAAGAAACGCAAGCCTGAGCAACCCACCACACACACCACACGAGTCTCTTATTGAGAGATAAATGATCGCGCCTTACATTCATCATCACAGTTTTTCTGCTAATCATTTTTTGAAGATTAAAGTGGATGAATTTATTTCAGATTAGATCTTCAAACTGAAAAACCTCCCACCTCTCCTCCTGCAGCTCCTGCAGAGACTGCTGCACTTCTTTGTAGAGTTTGTTCCTCTCCTCACATTCCTCCTTCAGCTCACGAACCTGGGTCTTATAGAGAGTCTGGAGAAAAGGTAACAGGTCAAACTCGGCCCCATACTTAATACATCAACGACAAAACTCTACATTACTCGTTAATGCAGAAATCTCCAATGGGAGCGCCAGAGAGGTGAGAAAGTTTCCTAACAACGAGCTGCTTCTCCTGACTGATAATGAACATGGTAAAGAAAAGAATCACTCAGGCTTCATTTTGCATACACACATACAGATACATAATGTAGACGATGTACAAAAACATTAGCTAATGGATTCCCATTGAAGACTTCACACTATTATTCAGCTCTTGTAGAGGCATAACATACATTAGCTGCAGAAATAAAAGGAACCCTCTGATTTTAGCAGCCTACGCTCCCCATGGAATAAGACTATTTATGCTACAGTTTATTCACTTTATTTTAATAAGTGTATTATGTAAAATACATCACTTGTTTTCCTATATCATCTTTAAACATTAGCAGATTATTACGCTTCAACTAGGAAATAACAGCACTGCATTACAATATGTCACTGCAGTGTAATATAGCTGACTGTTATTCGACAGTATAGTCTGGAGCAGCCCCTGCAGCTCTACTCTATAAATATCAGAGCACGTCTATATTGTGGACGTAAGAATTACCAGACCCCTACACACAACTGAAACATTTAGGGAGTTGCCTTTCCAATGAGTTACGCTCCAGCTTGGACTGCTGTAGCGCTCACATCAGGAGCACCGTCAGGAGCTGCAGTTCAAGACAGCAGAGTTGGAATGACTGTCTGACTCATAGGCAGCTGGATATTGTGAAAACTGCCACAGCAGCGCCCTGATCAGGCTGAAAGGAGTAAAATACAACGTGGACACGGCAGGGAAAAGCTGTTTAGCCAGGAGGAGAGAGGGGACTATTCGGTAGTAAATCAATCAGCAGTTTGTTCCGCTCGGTCAGATGAATGAAACTATAATAAGACTAAATTGCCCCATGAAGTGTCTTCATTTTCCATTCCGTCTGTGATCAGATATCAGACTTACTGAGAAATACTGCTCAGCCTCTAACTGGTCTTGTAACTCCTTCATTTGTCCATCTGTGTCCTGTCTTTCTCTGTGAAAAGAAAAATGAGTCGATGATTCATAATGTGACCACATAAAGAGCCCGGAGTGTGCTTGCTGGGAAAGAGTTACAAAACATTTAACTTACTTGCGCAGCTCCTGGTTCTGCTTCTCCAAGCTGCGCTTGATATCCAGCAGGTGATTAGTTTCCTGCTTGAGCTGCTTCTCGGAGGTTTTCAGAGCACTGAGCTGCTGGTTTTGAGCCTTCAGGTCGTTCTGAGTCAGGTTACGCTTTTGGGTCTCCTGCTCGATCTTCAGCGTCAGGTTCTTCACCTGAAAGAACGACGTCAGCTCTTTTTTGTTAACATTTTATCCACATGATGACTCAGACACAGCACTCTTTACATTAGCTGCCAAATTAGAGCCTGTTGGTGACATTTAACAGCTAAACACACACACTTCACTGGTCTCCTGTGTAGAACAGAAACGCTCACCTCCTCAGTGAGGTGATCCTTGTGTCTGCGCAGCTCGTCTAGCTTCTGCAGGGCCTGTTTGTTGTCACAGTCCATCATGCTGCTCTGCTTCTCCAGCTCCAGTATTCTGTTCTCCAGCCGCAGTTTGGCAGCTCGCTCCTCTGCCAGCTTCTGCTCCAACTCTGAATGAGAGTTATTCACTTATATTAGTTCATTTCCTTTGTGAAAAGTTGGATTAAATCAATAACATTTCTCATTCAGTACATCTTGTCGCAATCTGTCAACTCAGAGCTGTCAATCAGCCCCAAATTATTTAGCTTGAACCCTGAACTCTGTACAAACTGAAAGAACAACCTCGTGCAAACAAAAGATCAGTGCCCTTACCCTTCATGGACTCTGATTTGGCGCCCTCGATGGTGACCTTGATCTTGCTCTTGTCTGCCAGCATTGCTCTGGTGGCCTTATGAGAGGCCTCCTCCTGTTCCAGCTCCTGCTGCAGCACCTTCAGCTTGTAGGTCAAATCGATCTCCTTGTTGCTCTTCTCCTGTACAAAACACACACAGAGATGTCACACCCAGGGCAAAATCTAGTCAGAAAATTAAATAAATGAACGCAAGTAACACCAAGTGCTTTGAGTCTAAGCCCAGAAAGTCACGTCACTTCATGGTAGTTCACATTTATATGTATCTTCTAAGGAAGCACAGTTTGAAATATTCATTAAATCAATAAGTACACTTCCTGAAACAGATCAGTCATAGTGCTGAAATAAATTAGGCCTTTCTCCTCCATTTCTCTTAGATATTTTAGAGTCAAAAAGCAGGAAGTTATGTCATTTTTTATATGAATCTATGAAAACAAAAAGAAGCAAATACTTTGTATTAATCTTCCCGTGTCGAGTCATGATTAAAGGTTTGGCGGTCTTTGGCCTGCTGTGGGCTTGAGTTTGAAAATAGCGGTTGTAAATCAATTATTTGTGACTTAAATCAAAACAAAAGACTTTCCCGAATGCTTTAATAAAATAATAATTTCTCACTGATGTCAAATGACCTGGAACAAACAGTGCAATCATGCTGACCTCAAATCAAGATGCAGATGTTTCCAAGAAGCCCTATGATACTACTTTTAACATAACTTTTACTTAATTTGGATCACATGTGAGGCTTAATTCAAATTTCCAGGAATCGCATCTCAAAGCAAAAAATGTTTCCAGTCAAGATTTTGTGATTTACCTTCTCCAGATCAGTGAGTTTCTCTTGAAGCTGCCTCTTCTCAGTCTCGGTTTTAGATAAAGCCTGTTTCTGCTGACGCGCCTCCTCTTCCAGGCCAGAAATACGTCCTGCAAGTTAAGCCCACAAGAGTTACAGAACACAAAGCTTAACCCAACAGCAAACTATAAGCTTACACAGTTGTCAAGTCTTTATTTCCATTTTCAATGCATTATTTTTGTCTTAAGTTGTATATATAAGCCCTTTAATCCTTCTTAACGTCAGTTTTATCCCCTGATTAAAGCTCAGTCTGAGGTCTGTCTGCCGTTTTTAATTTTTAGTTACTATTATTGTATTATTTGTCCTTTAATTCGTGTATTTATTTTCCTGTTTTGAGTTTATACTGATTTGTTTAAGTTACTTGCCTGTTGTTCATATAATGACTCTGGTCAGCAAGCACGGGGCAGTTCAGGGCAACTACTAACAGTGTATGTTTAGTTGTTCCAGCAGTTCACACAGTGCCACAATGGGTTTATTTACAC
>VURO01012451.1:7869-23186 GCA_015108175.1 Pelvicachromis taeniatus
ATCAGATTGTTTCTGCGGTATTTTGAGTCTTTTATTTGTTATTGTGTACCGTAGTTACGATTTTATACAAGTTTTTTCTTCATACTCCGTCTCTCTGAACTGACACTCGTACCATTTTAAGACTGTTCAGGAGGGTGACTACAGTATTTTTAAGGCCAACAGTGTGAGAGACTTATTACAGAAAACTTTGCCCTGTTAGTCCCAGGGTATTTGAAAAGTATAATGGAGCAGGAGCTTTTCAAGGGTCAGTAACTATGGCACAGAAACCAGTGAAATGTCACATTTTATTGGAGAACGCTTTAGAGCCATATCAGTATTTTTTTTTTTTTTTTTTTTCCTCAAAACGAGTCCATAGAAATATCCAGAGGAAAAGCCGTGGTTTACTGATGTCCCATTTGAACACACTCGCAGCACCGTTCTCATCCCAGGCCACAAATAAATGCTCATTGCCGCTCATTAACAACTAGTCTGGAGTGTTTGTTGAATATGTAATGTTGTTGCCATGCAGCTCTAAATGAGCTCTTGTGTCATTAATCTACTGCTGTGCCTCTCTGTCCCTTGATACATTTATTCTACCAGAATGAGTAAAAAGTCTTCATTATCCCCAAACTACAACTGAGTGATGTGATGAGAGACTTTAGGGAATGTATTGACATTTACTTTATCTGCAGCGGAACAGATCGTGTGAAAGTCTCATGGAAACTTGTATGACGTTTGAGCTACTCAATTATGAATATAAAAGTCTATAAACATCTAGACTGTAGGTTTGTGTGTTTAATCAGATGTCATGAGACTATATATCTCCAAACTTTAAGATATTTTGAAAGATCAACATTTATAAAATTAATTAATAAAAACTTATATATCCACACTATTACTGCCTGTGCAGTACATCCTGGTGAAATTAACAGTGCTTTTTGTGAAGGTCTAAAATGTTAAAAAGTGCATCACACTTAACACTGTTAGATCTAGCAGTGACTGGCACTGAATCCTTACACCCCAGCACACGCTGCCGTATTTACTGTCAGCATCTGCAGAACCAAGCGCACGTGTTCTATCTTTAACAAGCTGGCTTTGAGCTTGACCAGCTGTGACATTTGGTGTAACCTTAGGGACTGCAGACTGCAGCATTCGGGCGTTACGCAACCTTGGCTAAATAATTCAGTGTGTGCTATGCATATTACATTGTGCCCAGGGTTCCCACTTGGCCCCTAGATGCTGCACTCAATTGGCTGAGCAACCTCATCTGCCAGTAGAAGAGCTCTCAGGCTAAAATTTAGCTTCTCACCATTTCTAACCTCCCACCTGTATTTTCCTAAGAGACTACGGCCGGTGAAGCCATAGCAGTGTTTGGGAAAATGATTGTATTCCACATTCAGTACACAAACCTTTTAGTTGTGTAACATATCATTGCGCTGGAGTAGTATTAAAATTTGTATCTTTGTGTTTTTAGCTTTAAATACACAAAACATAGACTTGGGAAAACTGCTTGACAAGTAAAAATATTATGTGGCGTAGTAGGTAAAGTCTGATACAAAGAGATGGCCAAAAATCACTCATAGCTGACTATTAAACATGAATTCATCAGTGTTAAGTTGTTACTTCAACAACCACCAAATATGTGGCAGCAAGGATTTACTGTAGTGCATCTGTCTGAGACAATTACTTATGATTACCGTATATCTTCCATTAGTAGTCTGTCTCTTTAAACGCCGGTTTGAAAACATGTCACGACAAATAGACGCCGGTCTCCAATAGTAGCCGGGCGACCTTCAACCTGGAAGTCCCTCCGCGCTGTCGTCTTCTTCTTTTTAAATTTTATTGGCAACTGAATGGTGCATTACCGCCACCAACTGGTATGGAGTGTGACTGGAACGTCGCTCAAAAAAAAAAAAACAGCTGTTTCCAATCAGCCGTCATCTACGACCAGCGGCATTTGAGCTGGGTGCAGCAACCATCGAAGTGGGATTATTACACTGAACTGGAACTGTCGGCTAGCGAGACTGCTAACTGTGATTTTTCTGGTCTTTTACTTCCTCTTGAGGAGAGTTGGGCGGAGAGAAGTTTTGGGCAGCACCACTCGTGCACTGGGCTACCACAGACAAGGAGACACTCGGGAGCAAAGGAGGAGCACAATTGGGAACTGCATTATTTGTGAACCGTTGGAATACGTTTTGGAGCACTTTAAGTAAACGCACTGGCTTTTCACCTCAGTCTAAAAACCGCGCCTGGGTCCTCTTTCCCTCTCACTTCTGTGACAATTCCGCCTGAGAAGAGCCGGTCTCCAACAACCGCCCGTCTCTTTTAAACGCTGGGCCGGCTGGATAATTGTTTGAATAAACGCCCGGGCTACAATTGGAAGATATATGGTATGTCAAAAAACAAAGTTTGTTTCAACAGCATGTGGATAGAATTTAAAAAGCTGCCTCTTAAGAACATGGTATAGTATTTAGAATCTAGTGTATCTTACATGCATTTTGTTCATGTAAAAATTAAAAAAAAAAAGTCACACATATATGACATAAAAAGATTACAGTGGAAGTACTCAAACAGGTACTTTTTGGTTCTGATGCATTAACTAATGTTGTAATATTACCTAACCAAAAATCTAGGCCCACATTATTGCCAAAATAATGCAGCGTAAGTCCAGCTTTTATCCACATGTTTCTCGCTGAGAAAAACCATAGCAATTCAGTTAAAACGAACCTGAAATCTGTGTTTAACAGCTAACCTGTCTGTTGTGTAAAACAACACTAACATTATATACTGTGAAATCATGAGCCATCTCTATGCTAACTAAGACTCTGTAACTGTGGTTACAAGGTAAATTTATACGTCGCTTTGGGTTTTCTTCAACATTCGGGCCTTAATCTAATCTACAGTAACATTGCACTATTAATAGCTGCGTTTTGACAGACATTTCACTTTCATTTGTTATAGATACAATGATGTGTGCACACTGCTGAGAAAACGACAGCTCAATTCAATTAATTTCTGCTGTGTTTCATAAAACTCCAGGAAGTCAGACTTGGTTCTAAACACTAAGCTTGAGGACGTTGAAGTTGAAGTTTTGTCACTGTGCTCACAGCTTGACCCAAGTATGGATTCATTCTTACAACATCTCCCCTTCTCATTACAAATAAACACTCCTAGAAGAAACTTTCACAATCACAACAGCCATAAGATGTGTGTGTTTGCATGTGTGGGTGTGTGAGTGGGTGCGTGTGGGTGCTAGATTGCAACACATTTACTAGTGAACAATCCCCTCTGTCTTATTTTGAAAGTTTAGCTGCTGCTAAGGAGCTAGCATTGGGTCTGCTCGACTAGACTTCCTCTATGGGCAGGCTGATTGGGTGCCTCTTGAGGAGATCCTCAATGTCATTGAGTTGTGTCATTCTTTGGCACAGGCTACTGGGCAGTCTCCAACTCAAACATCTTGGCGTGTAGGTGGTAAGAGTATTCTTTGTTCTGCTCTTGAGATCATAGTCATTGGTTTTGGTCCCTGGTTAGCTAGTGCTGCTTTGCTGAGTTCACAGAGGCTACAGAGCAGACAGTGGAGTGGAACTTACCAGAGAGGCAGATGATTATTGCTTCATTATTTATTGTCACAAAGATGAAGAGTAGTTTTTGTTGTTATATTGATAAAAACATGGGTATGCTTCCTGAGTATAGTGTTCCTCATATGTGAGAACACTCCTTCCCTTGCTGCTGCTATAACACACTCTAATCCTGTCCAAAACGATAAACACTGAAAGATCATTTATTTATTTAAATTTTTTTTTATTACCAAGTTGCTGTAGAGCTCAAAATAACTAAGTTATAAAATATTTAAAATAATAAATAAAAGAATGTCAAGACTCAGTGCGGCTTAAAGTCAGAGAACATAACAGGGTTTTTAAAATGTCAAGTGTTGACAAAGTACGGAGAGGAAGCAGCAGGTCCGCAGTTTAAAAGCTGTAATTGCAGAGGTCTGGTCACTTCTGTGCTTTAAGGTGGACCTCAGGATCACCTGGGGGGTATTTGCTTGGCAGACCTTAGTGAGCTTGTGTAAAGTTCAAAAGTTTACATAGGTAAGGAGGCTCAAACCCTCTGTTGCTTATGATTGGTCATCAACTGCTATTCCAGTTTCCTTTGTAACCCTCTAATGTGCAAAACAAGGTATTCCCAACATCTCTCACTGACTACTATGAGTGTTTTTATCTGAAGTTATGTAGTTGTACTGAACATAAATAAGACACGCCTTTGCAGAATCAAGTCTAACAGTTCTTGCTTGGCTATAGGGTTGTTCAGCCACAAGAGCATTAGTGAGGTTACTAAGGGTTTGCTGTCAGTCAGTGCTCCAGCTCCTTCCAAAGGTGTTTGGTAATGAAGAGGTCAGGACTGTGTGCAAGCTGGTTAGTGCTGGTCAGATGCAACCCATAGGAGCATATCCATGGGAGGAGACGTACCATAGTTGCAAAACAAGGCAGGTAGAACATAGCATGAAGTTAAAATCAAAAGGTTTCCTATATGGTTATAGACAGACAGAGAAAGCAGAGAAAGCAAACAGAAACAGAGCCCAGGATACAGGAAGAAAATTCACTACATCACACTGTGACATGGTATAACAAGTAATACAATATGCTGACAGACTAACGAGCAGACAGAAGGAAAATATCGTGTTATTCGGCAGTAGGAAAAAACATTTCAAATTAAATATTTGAAGTATTAGTTTTAAACAAAGAAGGCAGGATAAGTGAAATATAAATGACGATGCAGCAGTGTCCTGTTAAAATTGGCTTTGGTTTGGGTAAGGAAGATGGCTTGATGGATGTTAAAGGACATTCATCTGTATGCAAAGAACAGTGAAGATGCAGCAAAGCTAAGGAACAGTTATGTTTTAAAGCAATGGTTTCTTTTGTTTTTTTTAATTAAGCCAAAAATAAATAGGTAAATAAATGAAAATAAAATAAGACTGCAAGTGAATGTAATTGAAATAACTGTGAGCTGATAGTATTCACAAATCTTTTTTTCTGTTGATTACAAAAATAAATATCCATACCCCTCCTGTAGTGGCCCAATTTGAAAGCCGCTGGTTTAAAGAGATTTTGATGATCGAATTGAAAGATTTGAAGCAAACAGTGCTGTCCTATTTTTTTTTTTTTTTTTTTTTTTTTTTTTTTTTTTTTTGCCAAAATGTATTTTTTTTTTTTTTTTTTTTTTTTTTTTTTTTTTTTTTTTTTTAAGCTCAGCGTTTTGGTAACTCACCCATCAACCCCGACCTCCTCTCTTTGCAGATTGGCCCTTTAACTGACATCATATGTTACGCCTGATAATTATGTTGACCACTAGGTGATGCTGTTAGTTAATCAAATGTATATTTTTTTAAAATGATATAGGACATGTCACAATAAAATATATCTATGGTTTGTAACCATTGGTGAGGTTATATTGTCGTAGATGGCTGAGAAAATCATAATTCCTTTACAGACCTTTCTTTGTGTACAGCAATCCTTGTCATCCTAAATCAGGAGGGGACAACCCATAAACGATCCCAAAATATGACACATAAAAATAATAATGAGACATGTTTGGATGTCACAATCAGTCCCTGGTCAGGAAGAGTGCTACACAGTACCTATTATTATTATTATTATTATTATTATTATTATTATTATTATTATTATTATTATTATTATTATTATTATTATTATTATGATGCCTTGAAAACAGACCAAGAGTCTCACAATTTAGGCACATATATATTATATTTGCTCTGTCATTACCATTTTCTCAAGTGATCAAAAACAGGCACATTTAGGAAATGTGACACACTATTATAGAACCGAATGCTGTTATTCCTCCCCTGCCTGCAGTCTGTTGACAGTATTAATCTTTTAATTCCTGACAGTCATGGCAGTTATGTGGGCAGCAGACTCTGGAGCTGGACAGTTAAAAACCCAAATAAATCTGCTGCTTTCAAAGGAAAATTACAATGGGGCTTGTGGCTCACTAAACACAAACACTGGAAGGGGGGAGATATCATTACCAAAGCCTTGCTTATTTCTTCAAGCAGTCTTTTTCTATGGCTGTTCACTGAATGGCAGTGAATACTCACCTGGGATAGGATTTCGAAGGATTATTAGTATTTTAGCGGTTGTCAGTGAAGTGGCAGGATTTTAGAGGCACACACTGTATTTGTTTCACTCCTTTTGGTGTTCTCCACAAACACTGAGGAATGCAATCTTTGTGTCAAACATATGTCAGATATTTGTTTTGTTTATATGACGCACAGCTGGGTTCGGTGACGTTTGTCCTTTAAGCTAGATACAAAAAGAGTTGTTAAAGAAAAGCATCTTTTCTAGAACTGCGATCTGTCCACGTGTGGCTGACGTGGGGATGGCGATCCGGTAACGGTGAGTTTTCCCTGCTCTCTTTCAGACGAGTGGAGCAGCTGACTGTGAAGGTGGATGTGGTGCAATACAAAAATCTCGCCCTATTGTTAGCTTTTAATTTAGTAAAAATTTTACTTTACTTATTCCACTGTATGTGCCGTGTTTATCATTTACAATGCTTATTGAATCACGTTTAATGCATTCGGTTAGTCTAAATCCCCTACGCGTAGATTGAGATTGATCACTTCTACTGATCATAAGAGGCCATCATGAGCATATTCACCCATTTCGAAGCACATAATCTGACTACTTAGAAAGATAATCTTGATGCATTGAGTGTGCATAAATGTGTAGAATTACTCACGGCTGTTAGATACAAAGTTGATACAGCTGGTGTTCCCACGAGGCCCATTGCCACCACTCTTAAGCTGCACATACTGTAAAGCGACTATGTACTCACAGCTTACCCTTTTTTTCAACAATACAACTATTATCATGGATTTTAAAAAGGGCACAAACCACTGAGGTCATTTATTATGGCCTATAAATGCTTTCACCAAAAAAAATTAAATAATAAAAAGACACTTTTTTAAGTTTCCACTCTTTCTGACTGAACCGCAGATGTTGGCACAAAGTGACACAGTGTGATCGGCACTCACGTCAAAGAAATCCACTTAAAGATATAAGATACAAAGGTAAGGTGTTAAATTAAGCCCCATTCAGGAGAATTCCTATCTACTCTCTTAAAATAACTCAGATACTGCAGCTGCATGTGTAGCATGTTGGGTACAGTGACCATTACTTAAGTCCACATAAGCCTGGTAGAAAAAGTTGAGGTCATTTATTATTCATCGGGTTACAGACGTAGGACATTACTTATACATTAGAATCTTAGCTTGTACTTTTTCAGATAAGAACATTACATTATTTAAGGAGACAAGTGCAGAGCAGTGCAGAGACCTACGGTGATGTTTTAAAGATCACTCGAATGAGTTCCTTTTTATCAGCTCTAAATATTAATTCCTCTCCCGTAGGTAGGTGCTGATTTGAGATTTTACACTGCTGAACATTAAATGACAATTAGGTTGATAATTCTAAAAAAAGAAATGGTGTCAGTATTTTGGGAGGGATTGTAGTTTTGCTGCAGTAGTTTTTCATGTCATCGGTCTGTTTTCTTCTGGTAGGCCAATTTAAGCAATTTTAAGGCTGTTATCCCCCCCCCCCCCATCGTATATAGCACAATTTTTTTGCAATGATTTGTGCTATGTTAAAGTGAGTTCCAAAAATATAAAAGCAAACAAAAAGTATATCCCACACATAAAGCATGAAGCTGTTGCATGAACCTGGTAGTAATCAGAAAGTCTGAGGATTTGGAAGCAAGCCAGAACTGAACTGTGACATGTGGAATGTCAGACAGTCATTTAACTAAAGCAGATTATTGATATTGATATCCTTTCACATTATGAAGACACTGAGGTGTATTTGATATTGACTGGGTAATGTGATGGGAATGAGAAGATGACAGTCAGCAGTAGTCCCTCCTATTTGGTCTCCCCAATAAGTCCCTCCATAAACTTCAACTTCTCCAGAATCCTGCAGCTCGGGTCATAACTCGTACTCCCTTAAGAGACCATATTACCCCAATTCTTCAAAAGCTTCACTGGTTGCCCATAGAAGCTAGGATACACTTTAAAATCGTAGTGCTCACATTTAAGTGCATCCATAACCTTGCCCCTCCTCATCTGTGCGATCTGCTTCATATCAACACTGTTTCCCGCTCTCTCAGATCTACATCTGCCATTCATCTTGCTGTCCCTTCTGCATGTCTTATCACTATGGGGAACTGAGCTTTCAGTGGCTCTCCTCCTCGACTCTGGAACTCACTTCCTCCAGTCATAAGAAACGTAGATTCTCTTTCCTTCTTTAAGTCACAGCTCAAAACCTACTTGTTTAAACGGGCTTACTCACTTTAATAAAGATTTTACTTGTTGTCAAATTTTGCTTTTGTTGTTGTTGTTTTCTTATTGTATTTTAATGAATTTTAATCTATTTTAATCTACTGTTTTATTGATAACTTTTTCTCTTTGTAAGGTGACCTTGAGTTTTAGAAAGGTGCCCTCAAATAAAATGTATTAGTAGTAGTAGTGGTAGTGGTAGTGGTAGTGGTAGTAGTAGTAGTAGTAGTAGTAATAATTATTCCATCATCCTCCAGCACGCTCTTGCCACATGAGGCCGGACATTATCGCGCACCAGGAGGAATCCAGGACTTACTGCACCAGCATAGGATGGACAGTGGGTCCACGAATTTCTTCTCAGTATCTAATGGGGTATCCTAATGGATATGCCGCCCAGGCCATCCCTGACCCAAAACTAAAACAGTCATGCTGAATGATGTTACAGGCAGCATATCATTCTTCATGGCTTTCCCAGACCCTTTTAATCTGTCACATATGCTCGGGTGAGCCTCCTGTCATCTGTGAAAAGACTGACCTGCCAGTTCTGGTATTCTATGGCAAATACCAATTAGGTTCCACAGCGATGGGCAGAGAGCAAAGGGCAAAAGGCCCATGGTGAGTTCTCAGGTAACCCTCAAGTTTTTGGTCAGAGACTTTCACACTAGTGGCCTCCTGGAGATCATCCTGCAGGGTTCTGGCAGTGGTCATCTTGCAGCAGATAGTGTGCCAGTCCTGCTGATGGGTTAAGGGCTTCCTATGGCCTTGTCTGGCTCTCCTAGAGTAACTGCCTGTCTACTGAAATCTCCACCATGCTTTTGAGGCTCTGCTGGGAGACACGGCAAACATTCTGGCAAAGGCACATATTAATGTGCCCTCTTTGAGGAGTGGGACTGTCTGTGCAACCTCTGTAGGGTCCAGGTAATGCCTCTTGCCATCAGTAGTGACACTGATCCTATCCAAATGCAAACTAGTTATAATGGTCAGAACATATGTCAGTGGCCTCCACTTGTAAAACCTGTTGTGGGGGTTGTGTCATTGTTGCCCCTTTAGTGCACCTGTTGTTAATTTCATTAACACCAATGCATCTGAAACTGATTAACAGCCTCCTCTGCTACTTAACTGACCAGATCAATATCCCAGAAGTTCAACTGATTTGACACTATGATTAAAAAAACGTTCATTTATTTATTTATTTTAACAGCGCTGTGATCGATTCCCATTGCTGACTGAAGTTGCAGTCAAATAGTAAATTATGCTTAGCAATATTCCTAGATGACTGAAATGATCAGTAATAAGAGCTGGTCTAATTCTCTAAATATGAAGGGACAATGCTTCAGTGCTGCTTTATTACCTGGACGTTAATTAATAAGAAATGGCATATGCTGAATTCAAACAATGCATCAACTAAGTTCATGAAAACAACGATCAGCATAACTGAGGGATGCAGATCAGTTAATTAGATCAATTATAGTTATATATATACTATAGTCATATAATAACATATAAATATTGAACCTTCAGTCATTTTTAAACTTTGAAAGGATCCTCGCTGTAGTTAAATATGTTTGTTTTGAAGCTGTTTCCTGTGTGAAGCACTTTGTAGCACGTGTTGAAATATGTGCTCTATAAATAAATGTAAATGTAATTAAATATGATCAAAGTGTAACTCATTTTCTATTGGCTCTTATTTTGGGTGTCGCTGCATTGCCAGCTTTTAGGATAATAATTTTTATTCAGAGACGAGTTCTTCAGCAGGAAGGGTTGACACGGGTGAGCAGCATTTCTTTATATAGTCATTTAATTTAATTCCACCTTGGTAATGAAATTATATTTTTCACTGGGCTGTCAACCTTTATACAACCTGAATAAAAACAATAAGAATACATGCAGCAAAGTGCTTAAGATGCTTTTTTTTTTGCGCTACGTTTCAAGACAGTGTAGTTTTATTGTGGGAGAATCACAAGAACATCGTCTGCCATGACATTAATGTGTTTATAGATATAATTATTGTTTCTGATTCTTTGGCCACTTCTATTCTGCCTTCATAATTCTTATGAATTATCCTTCGCATCTTTTCTCTGCCTCGTGATGTTTCTAAAAAAAGGGTAAGAAAAGTTGTGTAGTAAAAGACAAACGGACTATTCAAACAGATCCTGCTTTCGACAGTAAGAAACGAGGTTTGGAACTTTCTAAGAGACACGTGTAGTGAACACAAAGGACTTCTTCGAAAACCTAATCAGTTATTTCCAATGCAGGATCACGTAGACCAAAAGTGTGAACACAATTAGATAGAAGATCAATTTTTGAGAAACAGAAACGCACCTTCATCCCACACACAGAATGTATTAACTATCAGCCGGGTCACAGAGGATGAGCAGCACCTCAGAGCTTTCAACTCTGACTGAATGATCAAACTCCTCATGTCTGATAGAAACTCCCAACAAGCTCTTTTTCACAGTTTACATCTGCGATGTAGGGGGAGTCAAAATACATGATTATTATTATTATTATTAATATTTTAAAAAATAATTATGTATGAAAAATATTTTACATCCAAACCAAAGCCAAGAGTAAAGCAGACCAATCCTAAAGTATTTTGTGTTTCTGCTGTTGTTTGCTAAGACTGTATCAGAAAGGTGAAACGCAACATCTGGAATGTTTGCGGTTAACCAGTAAAGACAGCTGCTACATGTGAAGTACAGCTGTCACAATCCCAATGGTAAAGAATATCCTCTAAGACCCAAACGTGACCCTTACCCTGATCCACGCGTTGTTTTCTCTCACATAATTGCACTGCCAGTCAGCTGAGCGAGCAGACGCAGGGAACCAAAGAAAGTAGCTTTGTGCCTAAAGCTAACCAAAATGTAATCACACAAAGGAAAAAAAAATCAATAATAATTTATATTTTTTGAAAGGAACCAAGAACATATTTTGCACTTTAATGTTACAAATCTGGTCGAGAGATCCATATAGTATGACCCATTCTAACCATTTATCATAGTGAGATATAAATGCAAAGACAAATCAGGGTGAATGAACAGAAAGAAAAGGGCATAACATCATTACCAGAAATTAGGATTAAGAAATGAGGAACGATAAGACAAATGCTGAAATGCATGTGCAGTCTGTGTGAGTCTCATAATGTAACACAACATCACAAGTTTAAAGATCAAAAATGTACTCATCTATAAACAAACATGGTAAAGAATCAGTGGTAGCACTCGGGACCTGCAAATTGGGGTTTTGGCACAGTGTTCAGAGCTGTTGTAACTTTGCTGTTGTCGTTGACATGAACACAATCAAAGCTCAGTAGATTTTCTGTAAATGATGCACCCTCCATGTTTAGAGTCAGTTTTACATGGAAATTTAAGAGCCAACAGTGTCACTGTTTTTTCAACGTTCTGGCAAAATCTGTTTGCTCAGCAGTATATAGGAATGTAGCTCAGGCTTCATTTTGGCACCAGCTTCGAGAAAATGCCAATCTGTATAAAGAGGAGAATATTAGTAATGTAGACTAAACCACTATGTATCTACTTGACCTGTAGCAAGGTAGACTGACTGCATCACAGCTGCGTCAGGTAGCATCTTTAAACGCTGATGTGGGGGAGGTTTCCAGATGTTTGTAGATGTGCAGCTACTACAGCCAAATGACATATCCTATTTAAATTAGTCAATTTGATACATACGTGCAGTAAGAGCAGGACAATTACAGTAACTGATGTGGCTCTGCATTGAGATGAGCCACATCAGTTACTGCTTGAGGTAATTGCATTCTACCTGTATATGTGAAAACAACTATGGCTAGTAACCTGGATCTGAAAAGTCACGGTTTCTGCAAAGCAGCTAAGCTATGAGGCTGTTTTGTGTTATTAAGAAGTATGTCTGTGAAGGTTCTCAGTCATCCAGGTCATCGTAGTCTAAGGAGCTTGGAAAGAAAAGCGTCTGGACTTCTTTAAGCTGCTTGAAGATGTTTCACCTCTCAGCCAAGAAGCTTCTTCAGTTCTAAGCAAAAATGGTGGAGAGTCCCAGATTTAAGCCCTATGGGAGTGACCCCCGAGAGGGACATGGGCCTCCTGTGATCCTCTACCTAATCACACGAGCCAAGGTGTGAAAACAGGTGTAGGTCACAATCAGCCAAGGTTTCAGGTGAACTCATTGTGAAACCTGGCCCCACCCTATCATGTGATTTCCTGAAGTCAAAGGCCCAGGATGTGCGTGGGCATTAAGGCATCTGGGAAGGGATCTTAAAACTGGATTATAGATGGCAGACAGTTGGTGTCGTAAACCACCGCCTCTGTTCAAAGATGGTTGTTCACGGTGGACATAGATGGCTTCTTTCACTCCTCTTTCAAACCATCTGTCCAAAAATGTGAACAATGGCGTCCACGAAGGAGTGACCTTTGTCCTTTAGATGCAGATAGACCGCTGAGTCTTGTTGCGTCGAGGTGGCTCTTCTATGTTGTGCCATGCGCTTATGAAGTGGCTGTTTGGCCTCTCTAATGTAGAGGTCTGAGCATTCCTTTGCGAAAATTGTACAGCATATACTACGTTGCTGAGTTTGTGTTTAGGAGTTTTGTCTTTGAGATGAACCAGTTTTTGTCTGAGTGTGTGTGTGTGTGTGTGTGGCTGGGTCTGAAGTACACTGGGATGTTGTGTTTGGAGAAGACTCTCCTGAGTTTTTCTAATAAACTGGCAACATAGGGGATGACAATGTTGTTGCATTTATAAGCAACTTAAAGAAGCCCAGACACTTTTCTTTCCAAGTTCCTTAGACTATTTATTGTAATGTTCTTTTAACTTTATTCAGACATGCAGAAGAAGGTTCTGGAAAGAGCCACAGTGTGTGCGGTATTTGACACTTAGCACATGAGACTGAACAGCTTGACCAATATACTGAAATCTTCTGTGTGCCCATTGGCCAGTTTCACCGCCTTCAATCAGATGTATTCTGTTTCAAAGGTTTTAGGGTTACAAGTGTGACTCGGTGCGATTGCTGTTGTGGCATTTATCAACAAATGAAAAGGTGGAATATTCAGACACTACGCAAACGTGTTAAACTGCTGTCAGTTTCCTGGAAAGGGCTGTGTGTCTGAAAAGGGCTCAAAACTTGTTATGGAAACCTGAATGGAGAATTGTGTTTGTTCAGCAGCATAGTGAAGCTTAGCTCACATTAGCTCATTCATCATCATTCAGCAGCCACAGCTTCCATCCGGTAACGTCCAGTCATTTTTATGCAGTTCATTCAATGCAGTTTTATTTGTGTAGCCCAACCAATATCAAATATAGCGGCTCAAGGGGTTTGACAGTTATAGAAACATTGTCACCTGACATTTCTTGTCATTTCGTTGAACTTGTAGTTAACGCGCCACCTTCTTGCATACTTAACTTTAAGATTCTCAACCTTTATTTGTGTATCTGATTGTTCTGGAGATGTTACTTCCCTGGCAGGAATCCTGCCCTTGTTTTTTCTCAGAGCTCTCTCTTGTGTAGCAGAATATTTCGAATCATTTTTGAGTACCCTGAAGATCCTAATTCAAGAGGTGCCGTGCTGCTGAGATGAATGTCTAATGGTTGCATTTTGCACTGAAAAATTCTGTTGAACAGTAAACTACCACAAACTCATCTCCGGTTCATGCCATGCAGTATGAGCTCCTCTTCTGATTAAAGCAAGATAATATAAAAGTGAGTTTGAGTATTGTGGCTATCTTCGCTCATGCTTATTTGTTTGTACAACCTCCACCATAAATTTTTATACTCAACCCTCAGCTGAAACCAGATGCAAGGTGATTATGTGACTTTCATGAAATTATAAAATTACATTTCAGAATTCTTAATTAATAGCAGGTTAACTTCACCTGAAAAACACCGTTACTATTACTGTATTTATAATCCTCATATTATCTTTAAAACGATATGGCGGGGAATGGTGTGCGGTGATGCTGCAGGGGAGATGGACGCACCTGCACGGCGTCGGCAATCGTACGTATGTTCGACTGCTGGAGCAGTGTGTTTGTAAGCGCAACCGGTAACAATAAAGAAAGATGCTGCTGAAAAGCACAATGTGTTTGATCAAATTTATCAACAGCATATTTTCAGTTTTTGCAAATACATATATATATATGCATGTATGTATGTATAGATAGATAGATAGATAGATAGATAGATAGATAGATAGATAGATAGATAGAGATGCATACATACATGTGTGTGTACATACGTATGTGTGTCTATACATGTATATATAGTAATCAATTAGCATAAAGGTAACTAAAGATCTATTATTCATCCTAAAAGATGGGAGCAAAACAGAAAAAAAAATCTATGTCATAAAAAAAATAAAATAAAATAAAGAGATTAAATAAATAGAAATAAAAAAAATTTAACCTCTGATAACACGTCTTCTAACCTGTTCTTTGGATGACCTTCTTTTAAATGTGTATGCAGCAAGAAGAGAGACATACCTCACAAACATTTAGACAAACGACGCACAGACTGCAGCTCCAGCCCGCTGCGACTCTTTGATAGATACATACATGCGTTTGGGGCAAAATGCTGCGAATCACACTTCGACAAAGCTTCAGTAACTTAGACAAAGTTCTGTCCTCCCTCCTGGGCACGGTGTCCTTTGTTGTTCAGATCAGTTAAAAAAACATTTTCCCAGTGGCTTCGGCTTGATCCGCTGTGGCTCGTTTTGCACCTCACTGGCTTGCAGCTCTAGCCTGAAAATGATGCCATCTGAAACGGGATATATATAAAACAGATTTTAGTCAGAAGCCAAAGTTTGGGACAAATTGTTTTCACCTGACAATGGCATATAATGAAAAGCCAAAAAAGGATTAATTATCTGGGAACAATAGATGTTTGTTCCAAGTGTCCATTAAATGTTCAGATATTTCACTTTGGACTGATGGCTATCCAGCAGAGCTAGCCCAAAAAAAAAAAAAAAAAAAAAAAAAAAGAAAAAAAAAAAAAAAAAAGGGGGGAGTAT
>VURO01012452.1:4500-22492 GCA_015108175.1 Pelvicachromis taeniatus
GTAAGAGAGAAAAAAAAAAGAGAGAGAGAGAGAGAGAGAGAGAGAGAGAGAGAGAGAGAGAGAGAGAGAGAGAGAGAGAGAGAGAGAAATGGACTGGCAAAATAGAAACTGTGCTACTGTGGAATAGTAAACGAGGCCTAAGCCAACTCAACCTGCTGACTGACATCTAATACACAGTAATTACAAGGGAATGTACATATAAGACCATTGAATATAATGTGCTGTGCATAGATGGGCAGACAGAGAATGACTGTTTCTGTGAGGTCCTGTGTAGCTTAATGGGGCCATCATGCTTGAAGAGTAAAATTTGTTTTCAGAAAGCAGGTGAGGATTGATATGATTATCATATCATAATAACTCTTTGTTTACTCCAAATTCTTTCAGTGGAACAGGAAGTGAAACATGTTCCACTGAATGAAACCGAAACATGCAAAATTTCCCACCTACACTTGTGTTACATATCGATTAAGTGTACTTAAGTGTTAGGTATTGCAGAATGTATTTTCGGCACATAAGAAGCGGCTCAATTCATTTTAAAAATCAGTTTAAAAACTGTACATATAATATGTGATTATTATTACCGGAGCTGACTTAACAGGTTCTCCCATGGGACCAGTAAGATCGCATTACAGTACATGGAATGTTACTGGTCCCATGTATTATAGCAGTCTGCTTCTGATTGTATTCCATTTTAGCCTGTCCCACCTTTTATGCTCAACTTTGTTTTTCCATCTCATTTTATTTTCTTCTCGGTCTTTACACTTCAATCATTAGTCTTCCTCCCTCAGTATAGAAAATATATATTGCATAGCCAGAAGCTTTACGTAAACGGACTGCACAGTTGGATCCATGGGTCAGCTAAAGACTGTAGATTCCCTGAGGCATTAATGGTACATACTAAACACAAGCACAAAATACAGATATGCACAAATATGAGCAATTGAAAAAAGTCAAAGGACAATTACAGTGTTCATGCCATGACAGGTAGGTTTCAAAAATATTAATTTTTACAGCACTCCATCCTAGCTTTAGTAGCCAGTTGAGACATGGTAATAAATATTATTACTAAACGTGACATATGACTGTGTCATGACCACGTGCTTATTTCCCTTACTGATTACTTGCTTCTTTAACAAAAGCCAAGAAAATGAAAAGAAATGCAAGATTATCACGTTCCATATTGGCACTGACACAAAACCTGATACCAGCACTAAAGTACTGTAGTTTTCATCTAGGGCAGGACTGAATTGAATAGGTCAGGATTGTTTCCGTGCTTATAGTGTATGTATGTAGTTTATGTAAGTGTGTATTGCTGAATGTGTTTGCAATTTCTAGGCTGCACAAAGTGAGAAGGTGGAGGAGCATGTCTGGTCCAATCAAGGCTGGTATTCCTCAGTGCACTGCCATTTTTTAAGCTAACTAATAGCAGCCGGTTGGCCCTATAAATCACCAGAACAGAGATAAAAATGAAACCATCACCAAGATGGAGAGGAGAGCACCATGCCAGGACATAATTTTAATACAGTTGTATAGTTGTGTATGTATGTACCTTTAAAAGAAGCTATGGAGGGGAAAAAATATGGAAGACTTTCTCTCTTTATTGGTTTGCACTGTATATGTGTTTAAAGTTTATGGCTTTGTGGGTGTATGCATGTGTTTGTGTCTTTATATCCATGGCTCAGCCTTGCTCTGAGAGACTACCATTTTTAGACTTGTCTGTCTTTCTGCCAACACATGATCAAACCTGATGCCTCTTTTATTTGAACACCTGTTGGCTGCTCAGTTTTAGTCTTCCAGAGAGTAATATTCTCACCAGAGCTTCCTAAATCCATTTTTTCTTTGTGCTGTGTCTGAAACAGCAAGTAGGCAGTCTGACAAAATACTGCCAAATGAGCTACAGGGGTGGTTATGAATTTCACAAGATTAGTATTCTGCTCAAACCTTGAGGATTGTGACACCAGATGGGCTGTTTTTTACTGTATAAGCCTTAAAAAAAACTGCAGCTAGTTAATTAGGCATTTACGGTTTTAGATTTGTTCCACATATAAACTTTGAGGGGGGTACGAAGGTTGGCAGTCTGGATAATACGTGCACGTGATCTAAGTGAAGCAAAGGAGTTTAGTCGCTCTTCAAAATGTAATGGATTATATTTCCTTTTGATATTAGGTGTTGGCTTACAGATGGCAGGAGTTATCAGGAAGTTAATTATGAATGAAATAGGGAATGTTGCTAAAATATCTACTCATTATCACTGATTGATTTTTTTTTTAAATGTCAACAATAGTGGAAAAATCCTATCACAGCTTCTCAAAGATTACATTACTTTCTGTAATGTTGTTTTGTATGAATCACCTGGAGTTCCAGAAAGCCTTGAGTTCACCGTTTATGCTTTTATAAATGTCCTAATTGTCATTTTTTCTACTCACGCTTTTCTCAATCAAACCACCAAATTGTGCATAGCATTAGCTCAGGCAGGCCACAAAATCAAACTCAGCTGCAACTCTGTTAGATCAGCTGATTTCGTGCCATTCCACTGTCAGCTGATGGCTCAGCTCATACCTTTGCACCCAAAATGATGATGCACATAAGGGAGTTGTTTTATAACCAAACCATTGCCATTAACCCTCTCTTGTGAGCTTGGGTCTTGCCACTGCTGCTCCACCTCACCCCTGCCTCCCTTTGAAAAGCTCAAGTGCATGAAGCTTTTGGGCGCCTGGGGCCCTGGGCCTGACTTGTGCCGGAGTGGCTGGCCCCCGGAAGAGGTCAGCTGCCTGTTGCCTGTAGTTCTCTCACTTTTTTGGCTCCATCCGGACGCTCGCACAGTTTTTCTGCTGGGGTGGGCACGCTGTTGACGTTGAGATGTGTGGCCACGGGGGTTTGGTACTCTTAAGGACTGTGGATTGCCTGGATGTCCAGGATCTTCGCCTTCGTCTCTGGGGTGTTATTGCGCCTTCTCACCCTTATTATAAAATACTTTTTGTGACAAAGACGGACACAGATATACACATACACACTCACATACAACATTATTGATTTGTGTATCTTTGCTTTTTACTTTATTTCTGTTCCAGGTACTGTTTGCATTTTTTCTTCTTCTTGGCAGACCATTGCGTTTTTCTATTTGTGCTCTATCCTTTTATTCTATTTTCTCCAATTTTTCCCCTGTTCCTTTTTCTTTGTGTGTTTTCTTTCTCCTGTCTGTTAACTTTGACGTTGACACACATCATATATTGTAATAACAGTAATATCACTAATAGAAATGAATAAATAAACAGATAAAAGAAACACACAACTAAGAGGAGCCTAACATAACTAAAAAAAAAAAAAAAAAAAAAAAAAAAAAGAAAAAGAAAAAAAAAACAGGAAAATCTGTCTCCTCAGGAAAATCTGTCTCCTCAGAAGCAGAGTGAGGGGTGGCTGTATGATTTTTCCAAAGTACTGAAAATGACACAAATATTCACCAACACACAAAGGAGAATACCACTGCAACAGAACACCACTACAAGATGAAGTTGTGACATAACCAGAAAATTACTCTTGAAGTGACAACCAGGTAAAAAGTCTCACTTTAGTAGATTTTCTTCATCTCTCAGCCTCTCGAAAACCCTCCAAAAGCTGTTACACCAGGCAGGTGGTCTTAGATTTCAAATCTGTGAGGCCTGTTGTTATTTCATGTGACTGTCAAAGGAATCGACTTAGGACTGCCAATTGCACCAGACTCCCCACAATAGCAACATGTAGTGACAATTACCACAATCTGAAATTAACAAAGGATTGTGTCATATGGCGGGTAATTATGAACCACAAAGACACTGGACTATTCTGCCAAAATCAACAGGCAGAGAAAGAAGAAAAAAGCTTAGAGAAAAATGTCTGAAACAGAGAGACACACAAATGAACTGATAGATAATATGGAGAAAATGGCAGTGAAATTATCTGCAGAGTAACCCAAAGTCATTATCTGGAACACTCTCTGAAATAATGTCTGGCACTATCCCGGATAAAATACAATAGTGATTATTCACAGTTTAAAAAAAAAAAAAAAATGGAACAGTAAAATACATTTTTGGGGATAAAGGGTCAGATGCCTGTTGGGCTACATTCAGCATGCACAAAAAATGCATTCTACTATTATCTGGAAAGCCATCTATAACCATCCATAATATGATGTGCAATATAAATAATGAATGTGGTTACCTTGCGGGTCATATGTACTGCAGAAAAAAAGTGTAGAGAAACTGAAGTTGCTATAAAGTTATAACATGGGACCATTTGATACCCTTTTCAGATATTTTATGTATCATTGTCTGGGGGTGAGAAAAACCTGCAGTTCAGTTTTTTTTTTAGTTCAAAAGCTTAATTAAAGTCTTTCGGTTTATCTATCTAGAAGAGAGTTAGCAAGCAAGAAATACAAGTCTAATTTTTTACTCAACATAAAAGTTGTGGTGTTGTAACCTTGTAATCTTAAATAGCTGTTAAATGTTTGTTTTTTTCCCTTTTCTGCTAAAAGAAAGAATGATTGCAGGGGACACACACACACACAAAAACTTTCTAATAGTTCTTAAAGTGTAGCAGTCAGTTATCAGATGTTGAAAGGCGAGATTATCTGACACTGTATGTGATGGTTTTTTAATCTTTTTATGTGTGTATGTGTTTTGTTATTTGTTTAATTACTTTTCATAGCAAAAACTGTTGAGTTGCTTCGTTCAACTGCTGACATTTCCTAGCATAATCCTTGCCAAAGCTCACACATTCACTATGATACTAGGAGAAAAATTGAGAAAAAATGTATAGTTTCTCATAATACTGTCTATAGAATTTGCAATAATGAGTCTCAGTAGCTGCTTAAGCATTATATTAAATAATGTGGAGTAGGTCCGATGTTGAGTCACACAAGGTAATAGTTGGCGTTAGCCTAACTTTCTGATAATTTGAATAACACATTAACCATTATTTTGCCCAAGCTTTTTAAAAGTATACAAAGAGGAAAATGGGCCACGGAAAAATGGGAACTCATGGCTCTGACATGTTCTTCTGTTCACATGTAGCTAGTGTTTAAATGTAACCAATTTTAATAAATGTAATTATCTGATTAGCTGATTCAGCCCTAGGACAATACTATTATTGTATTACTAAGTGATTTTTTTTTTTAACACACATACAACAAACCCAGCTTGCAGTGTTAGTGGTCAGTGTTCAACAGTCTGATGGCCTGATGGAAAACGCTGTCCCTCAGTCTGCTGGTTTGGGATCGGATACTGCAGCACCTCCTGTCTGACGGAAGTAGTTTGATCAGTGTGTGACAGTTGTGACTGTGGTCTTTTATGATCCTCCCCGCTTTCCTCAGGCACTGATTCTTGTAGAGGTTCCGGAGGGAGGGAAGCTCACCTCCAATTATCCTTTCAGAACACCACACAATTCTCTGGAGAGCTTTGCGGCTGTGGGCAGAGCTCTTGTCATACCAAGTGGTGAGACATGCAGTGAGGGTGCTCTCAACGGCACAGCAGCAGAAGGTCCTGAGGACGTGGGGGCTCATGTCGAATCTCTTCAGTCTCCTGAGAAAGAAGAGGTGCTGCTGCGCCTTCTTCACTGTACCGTTTGTGTGAACTGACCATGTGAGATCCTCCACTAGATGTATACCCAGGAAACGGAAGCCACTCACTCTCTCCACAGCAGTGCTGTTGATGGTGATGGGGATAAGTGCTTCCCTACACCTCCAGAAGTCCACTATGATCTCCATTGTCTTTGTGATGTTGAGAGTGAGATGGTTCTCTTGCTACCAGTGTGTCAGGGGGCTGACCTCCTACCTGTAAAGCCGTATCATCACCTTTGGTGATAAGACACCGCTGTTGTGTCGTCCGTAAACTTCACAATAATGTTGGGAGTTGCTAGTGGCTATGCAGTCGTAGGTATAGAGTGAGTACAGGAGAGGGCTCAGTACCCACCCCTGTGGAGCACCAGTGTTCATTACGACAGGGGATGAGGTGATGCTGCCCAATCTGACCACTTGGCGTCTGTCAGACAGGAAGTTAAGGATCCAACTGCAGCGAGAGCTGCTCAATCCTAGATCCTGCCATTTCCTGTCCAGCTTCGAGGGAACGATGGTATTGAATGCTGAGCTGTAATCTACAAACAGCATTTTCACATTCGTGTCTCCCTTCTCCAGGTCCGAGAGGGCAGTATGTAGTGTCAGGGCTATGGCGTCATCAGTGGACCTGTTGTGGCAGTATGCAAATTGTAGATGGTCCAGTGGGTCGGGTAGTGCAGAGCAGATAAAGTCCCTGACCAGCCTCTCAAAGCATTTGCGGGGGGGGGGGGGGGGGGGGGGGGGGGGGGGGTTGTGTCTTTTTTAAAGTGATGCAAAATGACTACACGCAAATTCCATGAAACAAAAGTAACAAACATGTTTTGAAAATGTAAGGAGTATACAGTACAGATATTTCTTTAAAAATGTTGAGAGTAAAAGTAAAAAGCTATCAGAAAAATAAATACTAAAGTACAGATATCTGAAATTTCTACTTAAGTACAGTAACAAAGTATCTGTACTTTGTTACTTCTCACCAAATAACAAGCTGTGAGATATAATAAAGCATTGAATATCAGCTAAAAACTTCTTTGTGAGAGTAAGCTCTCAGTAACTAATAAACTGCCTCCTGAGTATATCATTTGAATGCAAAGCACTATATTCTTGATGTATTCTTAGTGTTTTTGTTCCTTAATATGTGAAGGTTGTGTTGCAGTGTTTAGATTGTTCTGGACTTTGTGTTAACAGTTCATATCAAGCGTTACCCTCATAACAGTCTTTGCAGAAGCCAATCGTTCGCTGCCAGTTAAACTATAGGGTATAACTCTCTTTTGTTTTATTCTTATAGCCCTCTTTTCCATTTCACTGGGGACTCTCTCCAGCTTTAACACACACTCTCCATCCTAACTCGTTCTTGTAACTTAAGAATCTTTTGTTAATGGTATTTTGTTTTGACAGTGAGAAAGTTTAGGATTTAAAACTGTTAATGATATTTGGCTCTGCTTGCCCATTTTGAGTTTATATCATCCTCTTTTCTTTTCTGGCCTTAAAGCAATTTTCTTACACAGTGAGTCAAACTATTGTGATTAAATTGGTTTATCGAAAGCAACTTTAGGAAAATAATAGTTGCACACAGTCTACAGATATAATTATTTTATAGCAAGTGTCTTCAGCTACATAAAGTGCGACAGTTCAGTGAAGTCTGCTCATCTTTCCTCAGTTCTCAACTTTACTTTCTTCCATTTCTTACATGCAATGGTAACAGCTGCATGTCTAATCTTTCCTCACTGGTGCTACATGTAAAATGCAAACGAGCAGAAGCATAGTGATTCCTGCTAAGGTTCCTGCTTAAGTGCTGGCTGCTGGATTTACCAGCATGCAAACCATCCCTTTACACTGTGGCTACTGTAATCCGAAATAAAAGTTTCTTGCTGAAAAAAAATAAAGGAATAGAAGCTTTAAATTTTAGTGTCTGAGTGTTACTCATAAATAGTATATCAATGCAAAAATGTTTTAAATTACTATAACTCTGTATCTTTGAAAACACAATTGTTCATGCTGACATCTATTTCAGCATTTTGGTGATTTTTCAGTTTCATCTCACAGTTATAGTACTGTATGTTTATTTAAAGTTTATTCAAACCAGCCTTAAAATGAAAGCTGTTTGGACTTGAGTATTTGCTTTAGCTGTTTTGATCACTGTGGCACACGGATCTAGCTCAAACTTAACAACAATCACTGAAAACCACATAGCATATTCACAAAAATCAAAGTCTAAATGACATTTGGCCTTGCTTGCCCATTGAGTTGTTGCCATTAGCTTATATCATTGTCTTTTCTTTTCTGGCCTTAAAGCAACAAACTAAACAAAAAACATGTTAAAAAAAATGTGAGAACATCACTGCTAAATTAAATTAAAAAATATATATGTAGTGTATGATTGTACAGTATTCCGTTGTAAAGGTTGAATATTCTAATTTCCTGTATTCTTACAGCAATTTGTTACAGTGTGTGATCAGCTCACCTTTCCTCTTGTTCTCAAAAATCTTAGATCCCAGCAGCACTCCATCTTTCCCTCTCCCCTCTAAAAAAGGTTAGCAATTAAATGGCAAAAACAGCAGGGGACACTGTGTGTGTACACCTATTTCAGTATATTACAAATGTCTTCCACTTATTTCAACCAGGGGCCCGATATGGTTCTGATACTAGATACAAGTGAGGAAAAGAGAGGGTCACTTATGGAGGGGAAATAGCTGGTGTTTGACAAGAGGCCTTTCTAAATCCCACACTCATCCATCATAAGTGGCATTTGTGTACTCTGAAGGCCTGATAATAGCCTTTTGCATTTTCACACTGCGCTTTGCCTTTTGGATTTGATCGGGGAGAGAGGGAATGGATGGAAATAGGTGAGGAGGGTGGAATGGGACACACACACACACACACATGGCAGTTTCATTCGTTCTCTTTATTTTCCAACCCTCATCATCCCGCTCTCACTCCTTCAAGGCTGCTTCTCCTCTCTTCCTTTCTACATTTTAGGAAAATCACTCTGAATTGGAAAAGGGACCCCGGGGCCACAGGCACAGGGTCCATGTTTCTTTTTTTTTTCTTTCTTTCTTTCTTTGGATAATTGACTCCCGTTGCCTGGTAATTCATCGCTTGCATATGCCAGCTAATTCATCAGGAGAAGAGAAGCTGCCGACCTCACAACCTTGCAAGCCCCACCAGCCCACACACCCCAATAGCACACACACACACTTCATATCTTAACACTTTTCATATCTCACCCCACCACCACCACCACCAGCACAACCCCATTTTTGCTAAATCGCATATATGCACACAGACAAACACATCACCACCAGGGTGTGAGTTTAGCCCCGTCCGCCTCCTCCACCCGCCCCACAAGAGCCAGCAGCCTGGAATGAGAGGAGGGAGCAAGCGGCAAGTTAGTGGATGGAAAACCTGAGATGATAGATGGGGCGCATTGTGGCATTATGAATGAATTATACCTCCCAAATACCTTGAGCAGCGCAGACTGTCAGCGTGTATCTATACTAATCTGGGAGAAAATATAGCTGTTTCCACATTAAAGGGGGCCGGCAAAGAGCAAGCCACAGAATTAATTGAGCAATCAGGCCATTAGAGGGAAACATCATACTGAGCCGCGTTTCCTGATGTAGTAACATTTATCACTGCTGACCAGAAATCTGCTTTCCAGGCTGTTTCTTTCTCTTTTTTTTCTCCTCTCTTCCTTTCTCTCTCGTTCCCTCTAATGTGGCCCATCTTCAAACAGATTAGGATTATTGTGACAAGACAAAGGTATCTTTTGTCTATTTCCATAGCTGTGTCAGTGGCTGCTGCATTTATCACGGTTGTCACGCAGTCTTAAGGCTTTCAGTTTGCACACCTTGTCCCATTTTTCTCCCAGTGGTGGGTCCATGTTAAATCTGCAAAAAGAAAGTGCACGACTTGGAAATGTCCCCTGATGAATGGTAGGGTGGACTGTCAGGTACACACGAGGATTTGTTTGCATTTTCCTCCCTGCTGAGTTTAGTTTTATGTTTATCAGGTGGATCTTAACAAAATATCATCCTGTTTTTCTTTCTTTCTTTTTTTGGTTCCTGAAACCTGCTTGAATATCTCAACTCTGAAGATGAGATATTATGTTATAGGTTGTAGGTGCTCAACAATATTTGAAATACCAGATTAATAATGTATTTTCACTGTTGGATATTTAATTCAGCAGATTTCCAAAATGATTTTTTTCAAATTTAGATTTGATACATATCATTATATTTCACTGTTATATTTAACAATAAATCTCCTATTCTTAAATACCATAATCAAATACTTTATGTATCAATGCCGATATTAGAAAATTGTACCAATGGTTAAAAGTACTTTTTTTCCTCTGCTTCCCAATATTACTTATCTAAATTTGTGATTACCACCTTATATGTTTATCCACTATAAGTGCATGTTTATGAGACAGAGCAAGGCACATGAACTAAATTAAAATATAAACTTATTCCAAAGATATTGAACAATTTTCAGTCAGCAGATTTTACTCAAAGTAGCATAGCGTGAGTTGAGCCACTGTCATTTTTACATTTCTGTACATTTACCTGAAAATTCTGCATATAATTAACACAGCAGAACATCCAGTTTTCAATCAAAAATACTCAGCTAGTAGAGTCAAATGAAAAGATAATGTGTTCATCTGTGATAAAGATGATGCAGTCCTGGAAACTTTGAGGCGCTCCCTAGATGATCCAATAGCTGACATCTATCCCCCTCCGATGGACAAATCAGAGAACTGCACCACCCTCGGTTTAGGCCGTGGAGTTTTCATGTTGGTGAAATATACATCTAAAATAATTTATACATGTTTTTATCAAAAAACATGTATAAATTGAACTTATTGTCATGTTCCAGATACCAGTTGGAGATTATCAGATTTTTATGATATGGTGTGTTATTTTTTCTGTTGTCCAATTTTGGTGAGCTTCTGCAAAATGTAGCCTCCGTTTTCTGTTTTATGCTAACAGGGGTTGTCTCCTGCTGCTGTAGCTCATCTACTTCAAGGTTCAACAGAGGTTCAGAGATGCTCGTCTGCATACTTTTGCTGTAACAAGTTTTTGAGTTCCTGTTGCATTTCTCATTTGACCTCTGACATCAACAAGGTATTTTCACCAAGAGAAGTGCTGCTTACGGGATAGTTTCAATTTCTCACGCTATTCTCTGTAAACCCTTGAGATGGTTTTTGATCTGCTGGGAAAATCAGATGAACAGTTTCTGTCTAGCACCCACATTCAAAGTCACTTAAATCACCCTTCATCCTCATTCTGATGCTCATGTTGAACTTCAGCAGGTTAACTGGGCCATGTCTACATGACTAAATGCATTGAGTTGTTGCCATGTGATTGGCTGATTAGATAGTTATGTTAACAAGCAGTTAAACAGGTGTACCAAGAACATTTAACTGCTATGGATGACATCTGTACATTTTTGGTTGATGACTTCACAGAAACACTAACAGAAAATGCTTATTTGTCATATTATTGCACTTATTATGAATGTTATCTCATGCTTTTAAACATATTGCTCCAAACCCATGATTTTGTGGCAGTATGTATGATATGATTACATGATTTACAATTGCTGTGGTCTAATGACCAGTGGTGATGATGTTGATCTGTGGTTTGACCTCTGATGTACCTTAGCACTAAAAACATTTGAAACCACTATCCAGGTTAGGAGGCAGATATCAGTCCTGTATGCTTCATTCTTGCAGATGCTCTGTAAGTGTGGCAGACAGTGATGGAAGAATGACAGATTTCTTCAGTATGAATTATTTATATTTTTTGACCTTCGTGGCTTTGAACCACTACACTGTAGGTCAGGAAAGCCGATTATTTTTGTCTGTAAAAAAACATGTTTCTAACAGAGCTGTATGATATTTCAAATTTTGGTATCGATCCAATACCAAGTAAGTACAGGGCCAGCATTGCCGATACTTTTAATCCATAAAGGCAGCTTATGGGGAGAGCAGTGTCTCATAATTGATGAGATGAATCATCATTAATTTACACATTATGAACACATTGGCCGCTAAATCACTGGGATTTTTACTTTCTACAATAATGAGTTAATTCAACAAAACACACCTTTCAGCTTTTCGTGTATTGTGAAACTGTTTCTGTCTCTGAAGTACTTTGTGTCAGCTTCTGTTGTTTTTCATAAAAAATATCTCTATATATTTATATATACTGAACACAGAGGATAGAAATAAAGTACTGATCCTATCACTATCAATAGTATTAATCTGATATCAATACAAGCACTGGTATTGATTCTATTGACATTTGGATCGACTCCCTCACCTCTAGTTTCTAGTTAAGTCTTGTTCATTGGATACACCTGATGTCTTTGTAAGCAGTAAAGTAGCCTAACCATTTGTTAATATACAAAATAAACAAAAATTCAATTGTATGCTCAAATAAAAATAAGCGGACAACGATATTTTTAAGCTGGATACTCCAAGCAAAACACATTTAACCAAAAAGTAATCTTGGACTACGATATGTTGAGAAATGTGCAGCCTGTCCCAGCTGTCACAGTGCAGAAAGGCAGTGTACACCCTGGGCATGTCACCAGTTTTTACAGGGCTAGCACAGAGAAACCTGAAACATTCATATTCACACCTATGGCCAATTAACCTAACTTGTATCTTTCTGGATAGTAGGAGGAAGCTAAAGATGCACAAGCACGAGGAGAACATGCAAAGTCCAAACTGAAAAGCCCCACCTGGTTGGTGGATTCAAACCAGCAACCCTCTTGCTGTGACAGAAGAAGAAAATTGTGTCCTTAAGAAACAGAAAACAGCAAAGACCGGACGCAGGACTTGACAGATCAATTTGGCCCTTCAGTTGATTTACTAACAAAGTGCCTGACGATATCATTTAAAATTGGTTCTTGCTAAGTTGTCTTTTATGTGGTTCATTCTTTGAAGTCGGTGCCTTCCAATGGCTGCCTCGAAACAAAATAACAATAACTGACAGTGGCTTGAGACTTTTGCACCGTACTGTACTTACATTCACTTTTAACATGTATTAAAAGTAGAAGTTTTAGAAGCAATATGAGGATTTGTATTGAGTCGTCTATCAAGCAAACCCACAAACAGAAATGTTTTTATAAAACTGGCTTGGTCATAAAAATCATAATGCTGTATTTGCATGAGCAGCCAAGATTTTTCCACAGTCATTTTTGTCTACAACCAGCAAGGGGCAGCATAACACCCTCTACCATCTGTAGCATGGTTTCCTTTAACTTTATTTAATATTTTCCATGTGTTGTCCGGGAGTAACTTGCCACATATCACAATGCGACCACTGTTGTTTAAGCTACCCTGAAGATATAACTGTCCAGGTATCAGTAAGTAAGCTATGTACACACTGGTAGACTGTACCAGTGTTGTGTGTATGCTGTATCCAAGGGTCAGAAAACTGCATAAGCTCTTTATCCTGCTCTTGAGAAACCTGGAAATGCTCAATGAAGGGAGAGAAACTGGGAAACTGTGGCATGAAGAAGCCATCTGATCATCCACTGTTTGCACAGAGGTGAGTTACTGAGATGCTGAACAACTAAAACACAAGTGCATACAGGATATGGGATATGAATAGCAGCTTTCTTTTATTAATGTAAAGTTTGTATTCATGATAACAGCAAAACCAAGATAAGGCTCAAAAACGAAGAGTGTGCAAGTAGATGCTGGTCAGGAACATTGAAATGAAATTAGGAATAAAAATGCATTCAGGTAAAATAGTGTTATTTATTTGGGAAATCGATTTTTTAAGCTACACTAACCAACAACATAATTCAAAATCACACCAAACTATCCTACTATAAACAGCTAACACTGCTAATTATAGCCACAAGATTTCGCAAATTTTACAAAAAGCTGCAATTTGTGTGTTGAATCATGCAGCCACATTACTGTATTATTTTATTTGTTACTAATTTTGCGTTAGTATACATGCAGTCGACTGTGATGTCATTTCTGAGGGAGGCATTTTCAAGAACCTACCTCAAGTACTTTGCCTCTTGTTTGGACTGTTAATGCTCTACACTTGGACTACTCTAAAACCATGAAGTCATGATTAACATATCAGTATCCGAATACTTTATTATTCCCTAAGGAAATTATGTGGTTACAGTTGCTCCAAGACAATAAGAACAGTAACAGACTGAACTAAATTAAATAATACAATATATTTCATATATTAGCTCTAATATATACAAATAACTCAACTAAATATCCAGAATATTACAAATATTAAATATATATATGAAATATAACACGTTACTCTAACCGGTTAAACTTTGTTATGTGTTATTTTCACTGTAGAGGATGTGCAAAAGGGTGTAATGACCATTTTACACCACTAGAAGCCTACACTGTAAAGTCTAATAGGGTCCCAGAACTTTAAAAAATATATATATTCAAACTTGTTGCCCCAAAAGAACTAAGTAAAGCTTACTTAAGACTAAGTTAGGACACTTATTCATTGTGAGTATACCGTACTAAGAATAACTTGATTTTTCTGAGTGAGCAATGCTTAATGTTTATCCACTGACAAACTTTTCAAGTTCAACTAAATTAAAAAGAACAGTGTGGTAACTTGATACGGTGGCACGGTGGTTAGCACTGTTGCCTCACAGCAAGAAGGTCCTGAGTTCAATTCCACCATCATCTGTCGGTACTCCGACTTCCTCCCACAGTCCAAAAACATGCAATTTGTGGGGATAGGTTCATTGAAAACTCTAAATTGCCCATAGGTGTGAATGCGGGAGTGAGTGTGAATGGTTGTCTGTCTCTGTGTGTTAGCCCTGCGACAGACTGGCGACCTGTCCAGGGTGTACCCCGCCTCTCGCCCCAAGATAGCTGGGATAGGCTGAGAGAGGATGGATGGATGGAGTGTGGTAACTTAATCACATCACGAGCTTAAGCAATTTCTGTTACAACACTTAATCAATATAAACACAGTATGTAAGTATGATTACAAAATACTAATTAAAAACGCTTCTTTTGATACAGTTAAAAATCAGCCCAACTTTTATGTTCAGATGCAATAAAGTCTATCAGCCAACATGCTGCACACTGTTCTAGTGAACATCAAACAAGCATAATGTCACTATTGTATCTTGAGTTATTTAATAAGATTTTAAATATTATCAAATTTATTTGTTACACAATTTAAAACATCTCAGATTTCATTATTCTGAAACTAAGTTTAAGCCTCCCGTATTGCAAGTTACGTCATTGATATGATCAATATAAAATGTATTTATTGTTCAGCGACAAGTGCAGTCTCTAGCTCAAACAACACATTTGTTTTGCATTCAAAGACAGAAGCTTGGTATGTTGTAATATTTTAAGGATGGTTTGTTTCCAATCGTGGCATTACTGCCTGAATGACTGTCATGGATTTAGGTGATCCAAATATAAGTGCCTGATGAACGTCTTTATCGTCCCAACTTCCCTCATGTACAGTCACAGTGGATGTGGTTTGGAGAGGCAATAACCTTCAACCTGCAGGTGACCATCTTCACTGACCGCACCATCTCTGACGTGGGACTCATCTTCCCTGGTGTCCTGCAAGGAAACAATTATATTCTTTAGAAGACCAACTTATATTTTCTCTTCCTAAAACAGTTTATGCATTTGCTATAGAACAGACCTCAAGATAGACAACCAAGCTACATTACTACACTGTTACCAAAAACTCTACATGTGATATAAACAATTTTATCATCCACCCATCAATTTTCTTCCACTTAGCCGTGGCCGACTTGCAGGGGCAGCAGGGCCTCCTCCTGGTGGTGCATAGCTGTTAGATGCCTAAGAGGCATCCTAGTCAGATGCCCGAACCACCTAAACAGAGTAGCAGCTCTAGTCTGAGCCCCTCTTGAATGATTGAACTTCTCACCTTCTCTCTAAGGGAGAGGCCAGCCACCCTTCGGAGAAAGGGTATGGGTAAAAGGGTAAATATGATAAATTTGCATTTACACTCAGTTCTCTCTTCACCATGCCGGACTGGTACAGCATCCACTGACTGCACCTGTGGCCCCAGTCCATCTGTCAATCTCTCGTTCCCCTCCCTGCTCACAAGACATCGAGATACCTAAACTCCTCCACCTGGAGCAGCAACTCATCCCTGACCCAGAGTGGGCACTCTATCCTTTTCCAACTGAGGATCACAGCCACAGATTTGGAGGTGGTGATTCTCATTCTCGTTGGCTTACACTCGGGATGAACCACTCCAGTGCCAGCTGGAGGCCACCACTTGATGGCTAAACAAGCCCAATAGGACTGTTCCTTCCCATTAGCGCCACAACAGGCTGCAGCCTCAGCTATGGAGGTGCAGAATACTGTCCATTCTGACTCAGTGTGCCCAGCTTCCCTCAGATCACTGTCGAACTGGGGACTGAAGATCTCCTGAACCAGGAAATTCTGAATGTATTCTCTATAGCTCTAAAATGAACTCATTATTTTATTTTAATTCCAATGTGTCTATGTACCTTTCAGATGATCTGCAGAATAATTTGGGCACAAAACAAATTTCATTGTTCAAACACTTGCAGACAATATACTGTGCAGACAGTGTGGCACCTCTAAACTATGTTTGTTTGTATCCACTTACACAGCATGTCTTGTAGACTTTACTGGAATTCCTTCGAGGACAACAGCATAGTGCAGTCACATCTCAAGTCTAATAACAGAAGACAGGAAAAGATCAGCCATGAGGCAAATTCCCCAAGTCAAAGCGCAAATGAAACAAGAAGTAAAACAGGTTGGCCTAAAGTAAGTTCAGCATGATTAATATAAATGACCCTGAAGATTACTATATATTGGAAAACCAAAATACTTAGCACTCAGTTGACATTTTTCTGTCCAACAGTGCTGGTTCAGAACCTCAAAGAAATTTCTTTGTCTTAATGACAATTCAGAAAATGCATGAAAAAGTACAAAGGAAAGAAAAAGAAAACCAGCAAATTATTTAGAAGCTGATTTGATACTCAATGCCTGTGTAACCATTATAGCTTACAACATAGAAAGTCAATGTACATCTCATACAACCAAATTAGACTAGTGCATATAGTACTTATTAATAAAAACTGTGATTTAAAAACACCATATACTTAAAAGACCACCAGACCACATAAAACATGTGGCAGTGTTTATATTTAACATAGGTTGCCCCAAAATGTTTCTGATGATTCAATTGTGGGTATGGAATTTAATTTATTTGTTCAGAAGGAAAAGTTTAATTATTTTATTTCCAACTCTAAAACCAACCTAGGTTTCAAACATTTAACAGGCTACTTTTTTATGGATGAGTGATGGAAAGGTGAGCTTAGCTACTACTAGCTTACTACATTTAACCAACCAAAGTTTCTCTTTAATTACATTTTAAATAATAGTGGTCAAAGTAAAGATACACTGACAATCATCTCTTTCCCATTTAAAATTAGTCCAAAATGCTGCAACCAGATTACTGACTGCAACAAAAAAAGAGAGATCACATTACTACTGTGTTGGGAGCCACATTTGGGTGTATAGCCTTTAAAAAATATTGCAACTGTACATGTGGTATGCTGTGGCCATATATTCCTTCGAGACCATTAAGGTCTGCTTCTCAGTCACTTATCATCCCGTGATCATAGCTTATTTCGAAACTCTGGAATGACATCACTTCTCTGTCAAGCTTCAGGAAACGACGGATGTCTGGAACTGTGATTGGAGGATTGGTTGCTTTTAGGTTATTTCATGTAAACATTGTGAATGTGTGTGGCATAAACCTATTTATACTATTTTATTTTACTGTAAAGTACAGTAAATGTGTTACAGAAAAATTAATTACATATTTACTTTTAAACTGCTGTAATATCGCCAATATATTATTTATTCTTCTCTTTTATTTTTATTCGCTTTTTTTTTGCCCCCGTCTCTTCATGATAAAAGAAAAAGTAAATTCTGACAGAGTTTAAATCTAAATGGAAACAGGAAAGGATGGGCAGTGCTGTTTTGTGAAGGAACCGTTGCTTGCAGTAGCTCAGGTGATGTAAGTGGGTCACGGGAGTCAGCTTGCCTCCACTCGCCGGTCTTTCTCGCGCCAGTCCTTCTCGGATCTCGCGCGCGGTTTCGGTGTGTTTTTGCACGCTCTCCTGTCGACCAATCAGAAGGTAGCTTTCCTAAGCAGCGTCCCGTTGCCACGCAGTTGTCCTGAAGTCCGTTGTGTCCTGTGCAGCAGTGAGGGTGAGTTCTGCAGCGTATTGTTCACATATTATTTGATTAAACACTCGTTTTCAGTGATGAAGTTTCAAACTTGGCGTGCTGTTTAGTGTCAGGCTGCTCTAACGCTGCTTTGAGCCATTGTATCGTCATAAAATCATACCTGTAAG
>VURO01012452.1:33025-52785 GCA_015108175.1 Pelvicachromis taeniatus
ACACACACACATTCACACACACACACACACACACACACACACACACACACACACACACACACACACACAGCTAAATACCACCGGGCTTGCAGAGATACCCTGGTGTTATGATTTAGAAATATGCAAACAGAAAAATACAAACAAGTATATTATTATTACTATTACTACTGTGTTTATGTTTTGGTGCACAAATGCTCCAATTACTGCATCCGTTCTGAATGGGCACAGGATTGTGTAATGAGGCCTCGGTCACAGTAACTGTAAATGATACAGAAGGTGCTGTAAACGAGACGCACATGAACTTGCAACAGCCACAGACAGTCCTACAGCCATTTTTAGTCCAATGCAAACATATTGCAGAAAATGTTTATTTTGTTAGCCCCTGTCTGCAGGATGCAGTCAGCCCAGACAGCGTCTGATACTGTAGCCAAATCGCGCTGCTTTTCATTTCAAGAACAAAGAGCGAGGGAGGAATAAGGACAAAACACGGAAACGTGACGGGACGGAAGGGTTCTCCTGGGAAGAGCCTGATTGGAGTTTTATTTCCATCCAATGACAAGTTAAGACTTCAAAAAAAGTGAGTTCGAGAGATGACTCAAAGAGCTGAAATGTTATTGATATCTTGCGAGACATCAAAGAGTCTTGCATCACAGTCTGAGAGGGAAGAGACATTCTCATCTTCCTCATAAAGGCGAGCCATCAAAAGGTGAAGAAGGCAAAAGATCCTTTTATCTAAACATCCTGAGTCAAAGTCTTTTTTTTCTTCTTCTTTTCAACGGGTGGAGGAATTTTGTGCAAGGGACATGCCAGGCTTAGATTTTTTTTCTCTTATTATTATACTGAAGGGAAGCAAAGATTTTTCTTCAGGCATTTTGAGCCCCACTTTTTGACCCTACAAATCTCCACAGGTATAAAGTTCCACACTGCACTTTGTACTTCACCTGCTCCAGATGGGCGGGTATTTTCCTGCTTCCAGATAAAATTTCTGGTATCTTGGCACTATCAAGCAAACCTCATTGCATAGTGCAATATGCAAACACAGTCAAACAACTGCTGATCAAGTACTACAAAGGAATACTGCAATAGCATGAGAAATGCAAACAGGCTTCACACGACAGGTCTGAAGTAAAAAAACAAAAACAAAAACTTGGACTGGTCCTTTCTCTCAAAACCTTTTCCTGCAGAGAGGCTAATCATCCGTGTCTTAAGTTAAAGACTGCTATTTCAGGTTCAGCAGCAATTACATGTTCTGCAAAAAAGAATAAAAGGGCTCTTAATCACAGATCAGAGGTGCAAGTAAAACCAAAGCAGATTTAAAAAGGTACCACGTTTTATTTTGCTGCCAGCGTGATTCAAACAAATTAATTTAAATGATGAAAGGATTTCTTTTTTATGATTTTCTGCATTAAAGTGAGATCCCATTATTGTTTTTACTTGTTTATTTTTTAAAATGAATGCCATGTTGCTTTGTTAATTTTAAATACAGAGATTTATTCTGAAATGTTACCAGGTTTTTCTCTTTGCTGTATAAATTATGCTATGCTATGTTAAGTGATCTTTTCTTCTCACTTTTCTATATACACACTGTGTATTAAATAAGAAAACTTTCATCCTTCTGCTCATAAGTATGAAGTCATTCAGGTGTGTTTTAAAGATATTTCCAGGAGTGGACGTCCCAACTAATTCACCCTGAGATCAACCCAAGAGCTAAATCTCAGATTCCAAAGTCTATGTCTGAACACACCTCAAGACATCGAAATGATGTGCTTTCGACGTACAGAGTGGAGATCCTTGACCATAATGCATGCTGTGTTTGGTGAAAACTCCTCCCAGCTGTCAAGCACGATGGTGGAGGCTAATTTGTGCTTGTTTTGCAGCCACCGGTCCTGGGCACCTGAGTCGACCATGGACTCCTCTGTCCATCAAAGTATTTTACAGAAAAGTATGCATAACGACTAGGGCTGGGACAACGCGTCGATGTAATCGATTACGTCGACGCGTAAAATACGTCGACGTAAAAAATTTGCGTCAATGCGTGGTCACTTAAAAAAAAAAAACACATGGCGGCAGCGAGTAGCGGTAACATGTCGACTTAAACCACGCCCCCCGAACACGCAGTTCTACAGTATGGATATTTTAACCGAAAAGGAAGTGATTCAGTCTTTGCCGCTTTGTAAGGTGGAAATGGCCTATCATAAAACGACCGTAAGTTTTCAACTTTTTTACTAACGCTGGTTTTTACCCTTTAATTCATCCAGACACCCCCCACGTAGACATACACTCAGAGATAAACACCCAACCTCCGTAAATGCAAAACTAATTTAAGCTGCTTAGCAGTACCATATATCATTAGATTAATCGATGCATCGAAAAATTAATCACTAGATTAATCGATTCGGAAAATAATCGTTTTGCCCAGCCCTAATAACGACACAAAAGCATATCTGTGTAGGTTCTCAGTCATCCAGTTCATGGTAATCTAAGGAGCTTGGAATGAAAAGCAACAGTTCCTCAGATCTTCTTCAGAACTGAAGAAGCTTCTCAGATGAGATGTGAACCGTGTTCAAGAAACTTAAAGCAGTCCAGTCGCTTTTCTTGTCAAGCTTCAAGATTACACAAAAGGATACGAAAAGAACAATTACACAATATTTCAGTAATGTTATATATACCTCGTAGAAAATATAGCAACTAGAGCTGCAACGAGTCGTCGGCCCAATGAAAAATGTCGACTCTAAAAATTTGTTGACGCAGAATTTTATTGTCGACACATCATATACTAGTATCATCTAAATGTGTTTTTGTAACTGCAATACACTACAGGAAACTATGCGGGCAACTATGCGCCCATATCGTCTGCCAAGACTGCTGACAAAGAAAAACATGGTGCGAACAGCAAAACAGAAGGATGGAAGAAAATGGAAATGGAGATTTAAAAAATTTTTTTGAAGCATTTCACAGAAAATAAAGTTAAATGCAGACTGTGCAAAGCGTAGCTCCACAGCAGCACTACTGCAGTGCACGAACATTTAAAACGCCGGCACCTTGGGGCTGTGACGTCAACTCTGAATGGGTCAGTTTTAGGGAGTTAAGTTAGCGCGCTGTGTTGAAGTTGTTTATGTTGATGTTTGAACAGTAATGTTTATGTTACTGTGAACACCATTTCAGTTTTGTTAGCTAATCAGTGAAATGTGATAGTAAACTATTAAGCAGGAGAAGCTACATTGTCTCCTAGTTGCAGTAATATAATGAGGCTCATTATATGAGGCTCAAGTCATGACAGAGAGCATCGTTGCATTGTTATCAGAGGCTGGGAACATCATCTCAAAAATAAGAGCTTGTCCACTGCAACTGTAAATTCATGAACTCAATCATTTGTAAACTTTTGGATAAATCTTTTGGATTTAATATATATTTATTTGAACTATTTGAAGCCATTTTAGCTTCCTATTTTTAGCTGATTTTTGTTTTGTTTTTTACTTACTGTATTACTTAAGAGGAAGTCTGCCAACAGGAAGTGGAGATAAGAATTACAGAAATAATCATTGCGTAATCAAAAAATTGAAGAAAAATTGGCAGATTAGCCGACTACCAAAATAATCTTTGGTTGCAGCCCCAATAGCAACCCATTATTTAAATATCAGTTGCTGTCAGTAGCCCTCAAGTGTATTAAGCATTTAGACTGAGACACTTTTTACAGCTTTGGCTCTCCACATCTGACGCCTGGCATGTGAAGGGAACTAAAGAGACCTCCACGAATGTTATTTAAGATGAAATTAAGACAGAATTGAAAGTTTACTACTTTGTGGTGATCATTTTAATCAGCATGTGCGGTAGAAGGAAGAGGCAGGACTCCCATTGGGACTCAGAAGTGATTTCTGTAAGTAAAATGAGTTATCACAGTGCAGCCCCTGTGATGTGATGCCAGCTACCACCAGCAGCAGCCTGGCTGAAACTCTATGGGAGAGCACTGTGAGCATGAGTGTGTGGCATTAACCACCACCATGTACATACAGAAGCTGGGCAAAATAAAAAATTACCTTCAAGGATCAGAAAAAGACCACCTCCTTTACAGCACAATACACACACACATGCATACAAGCAGGCAGGACCACCTACTGCACAGAGCAGCATGGGCCCGCCACTCTGCTGTATCTTACACACACAAACCCACCCGCACACATGCCATTCATTAGCACAGTGTTCAAAGTGCAAAGAACAGGGAACCATTATGAGTCAATGCTATTAACAGCAACACTCAGAGATGAAAAACTGTGTGTGTGTGTCACACTATTACTACACTGCAGCTTAAACCCAAAGAAAACTCTTAAAATCGGCTGACGAATACAAATAACATACATTAAGGGTTAAAAGAAGGGCCAGTCTGTGTGGTCTCTTCAGTGAGTATCTCAGGCTTTTTAGATTGGAGCAGCTTTTGTAATAAAGTAACACTGCTTTAGGGCTTAAGTGTTACCGGCTGTACTTCACACTTTAACTGACACGAGGTGATGAGAGGCAGGCAAGGATCAGCCTTTTATGCATGGAAAGCTCTACATTTAGTTGACCCAAAAATGACAGATTGGCAATTGCGGATTGCGTTCTTCTGCAGATACACAGCTGGTACTGCCTTCAGTAAGCCATCGGTAGGACCTTTTCAGAATGGGTGTTATTTTTTGGGCTGTGGAGGAAAAAATGTCACAGTAACCTAAATGTTCAAAAAGCTTGGATTATCGAACTCCTGCGCGCATGCAAATTTGATGCAAAAAACCGGGTGCTCACAAAAAAAGACTCTAAATAAAATTCAGACATAAAAATACAGAGCTAAGGAAACCCATGAAGGCCAGGACATCTGAGCATAGAGTTTATAACATGGTGGTGAGAATATAGTAAAAGACTTGGAGGCACGTCTTTGATGATTGGATGGATGATGAGATGTTTGCAGTGAAGGCTTTTGAGGTCCCTTTAAAGTCAGAATCCTTCACATTTTCATGAAAGCAAGCTCAGTTTTCTGACGCCACTTCTGCAGCCACAGTGATCCTTTGACTTTACATTCAGTAACTGTAATTGCTCAGTGTAGTTGTTTTAACCTTCACAATACCTCCTGTATTTTTTAATCTCTGCTGATGCTAATAGAACATTTCATCCTGACACAGGGAAACACGTCTTATAAATGATTTTTTTTTCCTGCAAGTACAGAACATGAAGGACATTACTGAACTGTCAGATGAAGAGCGGCAACCTCATCTCAAGTAAGGAAACAAACTGTACTGTGTCTTGCTGCTGTGTGGGAACCAGTTGTTTGTTAAATCAGACCAATCCTGCAATTATTTCTTCACTCAAGCAACAGTTTTTACTAAAGAAAAAAAAAAGCACAGTCCAGGTGCTCTTCTGTAGTGTTTCTGACAAATTGGCTGCACGACAAGTGCTTTCTGCATCTGCTGACATTATGCATGTACAAGCTGCACATACATGATTATGCACAAGAGCCTCTTTTTTAACCTCCAAAAATATAAATCACATTTGACACGTGATTATTTTAAAAATACTTGAAAATCTACTGCCCAGACTGTAAGTGTTAGTGCTTTTCCAAATAAAGCAGTGAATTGTGGAAATGCAACATGGAGACAAATGTCTGCAGCTTTGAAAAGAATTTAAAGACCAGGACTCCAGCCACAAGTCATTATACTAGCTGTTCCCTTTTCCACACACACACACACTTAATTGTGTTATCTTTCTCGTCTACAACCTTCCCCCTGCCAGTAGGAGTTTCCTAGTCTGCAGTCAAAGCTAAAAGTAGCTCTCTCATACTTTGTGCTGCAACTCAGCACTTTTCCAGCTGAGTGAAAAACCGTCTCCTGCTGTACCTAAAACATGTCCCTCAGAGCTGCAGCCTGCTTTACTATAAACACTGCCCTGTTCTCATAAGGTAACGGTGCTTATCAACCTTACTAATCCTCAGTCATCAGTCCTGATGCTGAGTAAAGTGTGATTGTGTTTATGAATTAGAAGGGAGCCTCTGGCTGCAGAGTTTCTCAGTCTGTGAAAAAGAAGGGGTGAGGCACAACACAGACGTGGCGAGCTTATACTTGTTTGGTACTGTGAGAACCACAAACCTGACATCACTACTTTCCCACCAGAAAAAAGAAAGAGGTACTTATTAGGCTCTGGTTTGTCTGTCAGCTGCTGTTTGGCAGGTAAAGCAGCAACAATTTTGGTCTGCCAAAGAGACAATAGAGACTTGGGACCTTTAACACAAGGCATGCAAATTAACTACACAACAAACTTCTTCTGCAGAAACGATCATAAGTATTACTGTGTTACTGTAACATTTTGCAGGCCCTGAGAACACACAATTTTGCCATTCTTGATAAGACTTGTTATCATGAGCAACAGCTGGTACACGAGCACCAGGCCACCTGTCATCCTTATTTGTGAGGTTTGTTAAAACAACTCATTAAGTCAGCAGGTAGCTTCACAGAAAAATCAACCACAAAATGTCCATTAATAATTTAGCATCGCAGGTTTAGGGTTAGGCAACCTTTTAGCCACATGCTAATGTAGCACATTTTATTAAAGAAAATAAAAGCTTCCTTTCACCTTGAGGTTCATACATTCAATTGTGCCCAGAAGATTATTTGTTTCATAAGCTCTCAAATTGTTTATGCCAAATAGTTGAAAACTACACTTCTTATAACGCCCTGTTCAGTCTGCCTCTCAAAGACACCCATGTTTAAATGCCCAGTTCCACAGCTGAATTAAACATGTTTACAGCTTGGTATTAAAGAAAGTTCTTTTAATAAAGTACCTTTATTACAATTGCACAACACTGAATTTACCTGTAATTCACCTGTAATTCGAAATTGTATAAAAGACATAAACTTATTATGGGATGTATTAATAGAGACTTTGCATGCCAAGGAGGTTATATATATATAGGACATAAAGTATCAGCTAGGGGTTGTCTCAACTTAAGCTTCAGTGACGGGACCAAAGACTGGTCAGTGATCATCTGGAATCCACTGGTCAACTGACAACCTGCAGTAAGTGCTTGCCAATTAGCAGGGATATACATACTTTTTATCTTAGTAACCACATGTTGTTAGGGGGCCACCACCTTTTAATACATCTGTGCGATTGAGGCCTAATTTGATTCACTACAATGAACCTTTCAACCATCTTTGCCCTTGGGTTCCTTTTAGAGTACTGGTAATTACTGGACTAATAATATGCAGGTAATTGTATTAAACAGCCTGACCAGTAAGTCTTTGTTTTGATGGGTGAAATATTTATATTTTTCTCAGTTTAGAAAAAGCTTAGTTTAGCATAATGGTCATCTTCCATTATACTAAAATTAACTCAAACCAATGGATGACATCACATTGGTTATGTCCATCTTTTAAATACAGTATGCAACAGATCCATAAAAACAGGGGGATGTTAATCTAAATCTAACCTTAACTCTAAATGGTGGTGATACTGGTGACTTAATCGATATTAAGAAATTAAGCATTTAAGCATTTTGGATGTAGAAGGTCTGAACAAAAAAATAATTGAAAAAAAAAGAGAGAGAGGGATGCACAAATTGCTTAATTTGTGAGAGAGGCTGCTGCTTAGTCACTAAGTGATAAATGTATATAAGGGTTCCAGGTTTAGCATTTGCACATACATTGACAAGATACAGAGCTGCAGCACCACCCCCAGAGCTGCAGGTTTGGCTGCTAAGATAAGTGAAGCTGACTGACCCCACCCAGCCTGCTGGCTGCACACTCTGTCCACAGGGAATGCTCGGAAGTTCAATGTTCCTTATGATTACAAGACTGTTTGATTGAGATCAGCTAACAGTCATTCCTATCCCTGCGCAATCAGATAGTTTCCAGGAAAAGCAGCAGGACCATTCAAAGATTAATGAAAAGTTGTTCACATAAGACATCTGGTGCTAAAAATAATACAGGATATTTCATGATACATTTAAGTTCAAACCCACATACCATGGATTCCCAGAATTAGCCAAACAATCCCGTAACATCTGCTGCAGACTGACTGGATCAACTAGTTTAATCACCTCGCAGTGTCTCCACCAGCAATTCAAGCTGTGCCATCCATCCATCCATTCATGTCTGCATAATGGATGTAATGAAGTCTTTTATTTAACTTAAAAAAAAAAAACCCAGTATATTTATCTTTGGCCAGTAAAGCTGATTTTGATTTATAGTTTCAGCAATAACAGTAGACACTGCATTATATATTCACATACATCTGAATCCTAGCAATGTAGAAAATTCACATAATCATCACAACTTCACATTTCAGGTGTCCTGAGACATCAGCATTAACGCAACTGCACAAAAAGATGTCAATCTTTACAGAAAAAGACGAACAACCTGAAAATATGATGCCTGCTGCCACAGCTGTTGCCAGTAAGGAGGCATAAATAACAATCCAGCACACCAGAGCAAACTGCAACACAGTCCCACAGTGTCTAGACTGAAGACTAGACTGGACTCATTTCTCCAGGGTTTCTAAATCCTGAATTCATGCACAATTACTCGACGCTCATTCTTGTCCAAATAAAGTATGAATGATTCCTTGTTTCAAGCACAGACTGAATGGCTGAGAAGTTTTTGCTGCAGAAATTGCAAATCAGCCCAGTTTTTTCACAAACTCAATTCAAAAGCACTAGAAGCTACAAAGGTACAAGGAAAAGCTGCACATGAAGTCAGATAAGTTGGGCACATCCATGAAACGGCAAGTAAGCGAGTCGCTGTCCTTAAACATGATTTTATTTAGGTCAGGACTGTGTGAACATAACTGCTGTACATAGAGTGGCTGATACGGCGCACAAGAGGAGCAGCATTTGTGTCAGCGTCTCTGACTGCCTGACATAATGACAGATAACAATGATAATTGAGAGGACAAGCAGGACCGGTATGTAAAAACTAAGCAGGGCCAAGAACTCACATGACGAAAGAAGGCAATCTTAACCTAATTAGATTCCACTCCAGACACAGCTCACAGCCCCGAGACCGTTAAAAATTACTTTTGTTCTTGTTTCCTTTCCTGTGATCACAATCACAATCATCACAATTAAAACAATAGTGCAAATTCTGTCTTTGAGTTATTTGTCTTTCTCACACACACATCACTGAGTCATGTGGTAAAATCTGGCTCCCAAACTGCTGAATGGACTATTTTCAGCAGGCAGGGTCAGCCATGTGGTGGCCTGTGGCTATTGTTGACATCGCAAATTATCAGTTGTGCAATCCTAAATGTGGGTGTACTGTGGTTTAAAGATTAGGGCTGAATGTCGACTAAGTGCAGCATAGGCAAGTGAAGGTTTAATAGGTACCTGCAGCAGGTGTGGTGGTAGTTCTGTTTGTGAATCCCAGGAAAAAAAAAAAATCTGTGACCTCCTTATCTGCAGCAACAAACATGGGTAACATAAAACAGTATAATACATTATATTCAGATCAAACAGTTCTTGGGGAACTCCTGGAGGCAAGCATCCAATGGGAATGTTTCCTGGGAGCCGCACGTCTTCCAAGGCTTTTTTTCTGTTTGCATTTGCACTGCTAATAGGAAATAAGACGCGATAGCTAGCAGCTGATAATGTAACATCCTTTTATTTTCTTGTGATACCCTTTCAACCAAGTCATTTTCTCTCTTTGCACTACTTTCTTTTTTCAGTAGATGCATATTAGCGAGTTGAAATGAAGCCCAATACAGACTGGAGTTTACTAACAGTAATTTCTTCTGAGTATTGTTCAGCTACTTAATATTTTAAAGTATTTCAAAGTTCCTGTTATGCTCAGAAAGAATAAAAATCTAAATTGTTTATGCAAACATCAAAAATTGGGGTTACTATCCCTGAAGGTTCCTGGAACTAATAAAAAGGTCTTATGTTAGACAATAAGTAGAGACAGCCTTGGTCTGTAACTTCAAGCAACCTTTCATATCAAAAGTGCAGTAGATAGTGATGTGCAGTAGGGGTTGACAGAGATAAAATGATTAAAGGGAATCCAAAAAGATCACAAGTGGCTAACATGGGGGCCACGAGAAAGAAAGAGAGGAGGGAGAAAGAGACGCAATCTGCAGTACTCTGAACGTAAGAGTAAAGAATGAGAGATATTTGGTCATTTCATTGATGCGATTGTCAAATGACTCGTTGCATTCCTTCCACAGGAGGGGCCAGAAATAATGATGTAAACAACTTTGTTGATGCTCAGACATGACTCCTGGCTTTACGTGCATGATGTCAAAAGTCTAAGAGCAGGACATAAACTGACGCAGAAAGTTGCCCCAGTGATATTGTTAGCAGCTAGAGTGTATTCTAAAAATAGCCAGCAGCTCTTTGTTATTGATGGCTGGTTTCTAATCGGCTCGAGTTAAACATGACACCCAACTGTAGCTAAATATGACCAATTTGGGCATCGTCCAGATTAGCAAGGACTAGACAGTTTCCATGTAGTTGCCCGTGAACCTCTGGTTCCCCTGTAATGGGTAATTATCGAGCCTGGAGCAGCCCAAAACAAACAGAGGCCTGTGGCAGATAATGCCCTTCGGACGTCATTGCAGACGCACAGAGAGTGACATGCAGGAGACATGGGCGACCTAGGCAAAGAGGCTGCCAGGCAGCGTCTCTCTCTGCGCTGCCCTCGGAAAACAAACAGCATTGTTCTCCAAAATCTGAACAAAAGAAAGCTTAGTGCAAGCCGAGTGGAGTTTGCTGGAAATGGGAAGGAATGAATGGCGGGGCAGAGAGTTGTGTGCTTGCGACCGAGACTGAGGGAGAGATAAGAGTTTGTATGTGTGCAGGGGAGAGAGAGTTCAGCTGGAGAAAGCAAGCTGTGCAGCTGTGTGTACGTTGTATTTGGTCCTATGCCAAATATCTGCTGCTAGAGACGGCAATAAAACTTAAAGCTATTGTGAGTGCTTTGCCTCTCGCCTCAGTCCCCCTTGCCTCTGAAAGCTACTATTCATGACGAAGGCAGAGAGATACTACACAATGATTCTCCATTTCTGCCCCAACACTGCCCTGCCTATATGGAACAATAAACAGACGTATTCGGCCTTTCCAGGCTCCACCCATGAGCTCAACGGACAACATTTATGTCGCTACTGCACCAATGGTGAAACAGAAAAGGGCAAAGGTGTGTAGTTAGTTACGCCGCAGATTCTGCGTGATCCCAGCTGGAGCTGATGCAGGAAGCGTTAAGCAACAGCATGCATGCATGGAATAATTGATAATGGCTTGGACGTCACAAAGCTTATTAGAATACAACATAAAGGTCGTAAAGTTTGTTTATCGAGCACACAGGAAATGGGATTAGTCAGCTGGTGACATAAATGGTATGAGTGTGTGTGTGTGTAACAAAGACTAGGTGTGTGTCAGGAGGGGCAAAGTCCATTTATACAAGTGTATATATGTAATGCACCCTGTATGGCATTCAGGCATATACATCATTTTATGCATATATATCATTTTAAAGTAAATTCTTATACAATCTGTTCTGAGGAAAGCTGAGCAAAATACAACATTAGTACTAAATCTTTTGTTGTTAATCAACAGCAGCCACCAGCCACGTAGGAAAGGACAAAGGAGTCAGTGGTGGAAAATGTGTGAGTTTCTTTCTCCGGATGCTCAGGTGAAAAGAGGGTGAGAGAGAGAGGAGGGGAGCAAGGGAGGGGGAGCGCAAAAGAAAAGGAGACAAAGACAGAGAGATAGGAAAAGAGAGAGGGAGATAAAAAGAGAGATACCTATAATAAAGTAAAGAAGTAAGAAGAGAAAAAAGAAAAGATCAATAGTAAATGAATTGGTTCTTCTTTTTACTCAAAGCGCTTTATGTCTCATCCCATTCACATACACATTTGTACAGGCATTCTTCTTTCTGTCTACAAGTGCTTTCAATCTAATATTCACACACTCTTACCGATTAATGCATCGAGAGCAACCCAGGGCTCAGTATCCTTGGCATGCAGACTAGAGTACTGACCCTCCTAGATGACCTGCTCTACTTCCAGACCCACAGCCGCCCCTCCAACACCTAGGCCTGCTCAACAAACTGTGAAAAGGTACATATATATACTGTACTTGCATGTGAGCAGGCTGGTGCATTGATATTCACAGGTCTTCCTTTTGCTTCTGCTGTGCATGCTACTTTACATTTATAATGTCTACTGAATCACTGTATACACTAGCATGTCTTAACCTTTATTACTCTGCTTGCTTTTCTAACAAATATTAAGAGCCATAAATGCAACTGGAGCACAGCTGAAAGCAAAAACAGGGGAACAGTGAGCACCTGCATCCACATTTAAGAACACTTGTATTTCCCATTAAAAGTGACATGAGCCACTGTTGTGCCAGTGCCTCATAAATTCAGCGGATACCTGAGAAGCCATGCTCACATGGTGAAATTTATTTGTGTGCAAATTTCTCGCCTTTGTCATTACAGGTCAAAGTTCATGAGGCCACATGGCTGTGGACTGTGGATGCTTTTATTTCTACTCTGAGTATGAACCGCTTCCCTTACGTAAAACCTAGATAAGTGAAAAATAATCCAGAGGGCTATAGAAAAAACAGAGAGGAGGTGAAACCTGAAACACTTCAGAGGTGAGAGGAATCAGGCTCTTATAAAAATTAATAAACTATACCCACAACACCAGATTTTGCAAAGTTTTAAAAAACCTGAGCAACACCACCTGGGCATCAGCCTTCTTCCAGCCTACAGAAAGTGTGGGAAGACTTTACGAGTCATGAACAAGTCATGTGGTCTCATATTTTACCTATTAGCAGTGACTGTACATGATTCAGAACCCAATGATTCCCATTATCTGCTGGTAAGAAGGGACATTACTGCACACACAGGGACAGGAATGACAGGCATGTGGATAGCAGATGCATATCTCCACATGACCACTCAAGTTAAGTTGCATAAGGAGGCGACACGCACACACACACCCACCCACACATACACACACACACACAGAAAGGAAAACAGAACCAAGCTCATAGAAAGTGTCAGCAGAGACAAGAGAAGTGCTGATCCCTGAGTTATTATTGGAAAAATGAAGCAGTCACTCTGACAAATGCATACTCATTATAGTGCTCACATTAAAAACCTTATTAGACTTCATGCATACCAATATATTTCCTATTCCAAAGTGATTAGGACTCTTTGGTCATATGTACTTACTACAGTAAGCTCTGTAGACATTTACTGTGCCACTGTTTCGAAGTCCAGGTAAATTGTTTTGTTATCACTTTATGGCAGCAGTGAAGGCCTCGGTTAGGGCTGAGCGAGAAGAGGGGCAAGGTCAGGAGGACAAATGTTTATGATCAGGAATAATAAATACATCAGCACACAGCTATGTAAAGTCAAAGACCAAAATTGAACATAAGTCTTGCAAGTTTAAGCTCCTTTTTGCTTTTGCTTCTGATTTTCATGCTATTGTTAAAACATACAAAAACTCGTATTAGCATATATGGAAAACTTGCAACGATATAAAGAACACAATTGCTGCATCTGAAAAATAAAGCATTTCATAAACTTGTATTCTTTTTAATGGCCAAGAAGTGGTGGCAGCTGCGGTTTGCCATTACACTTCTGGTCCCATAGAAATGATGAGGATATTGAACTTGCCCCATACACAATGTTGTGATGAGTTTATGGTCTCATTTCATGTCGTGCTGAACAAAACATTTATTCAGTTTGGTCAGTTTATTTTTACAGGACCAGCATCTCTGTTACACTCAATGTCTAACATCTTGGGATTGACAAGTTGCTACCCAATAGGAGTGCAGTTTCACGGTGCGCTCCACCCTTCACTTGTCTCATCAGTTTGAAAACAACAAGGTGGTGATGCCGACTTTTGCAGCATATTTTAGATCGCGCCAAAAAACACTAGAGCCAACATTTGCTCTAAATGTACCACACACACATGGTGCATCTTGTGATGAGTCTACAAACCCACACACACACACACAAAGGAACGGGTAACCATTCGAGATTCAGAATTATGCAGTGATGAAAAATTTTCATCACTGCTATCTGATGAAAAATTTTCATCACTGCATAAAACCCAGCAAAAAACACCCAAACGATAATGAAACACTCTAATATCACTGAGGCTGTTGCACTCGGGGAATTTAAAGTGACAACATGCCTACTGAAGTTCCAGTAACGCCACAGAAAAAACTGGTGGTTTTGTTTTTGAAACATCTTCCTTGTTCCTCTAATTACTTTTCAGACACTCCGATATAGATTCAACATGATTACAAGACATTTAGGCAGCAGGAACAAAAGTTTAAATTATGATCCTGAAAAAGAGACAGACAGGATCTCAGACAGCCCGTTGACTTATAGTCAGATTGACTTACAATCACCCCCTACTACACATACACACAAAGGAGCCTGAGTTACTATTAATCAGGGGCCACATGAATGGCTGCTCCTCCCTCCAACCACCGTGACTCTGTTCATCTAACAGTTTCAAAGACATGTCTGGTGCAGGAAGAGGCTCACACTGTGGGTCACAGTGAGGCCACTTCCTCTGCAACCCACCCCAAATCCCCTCAAAAATTATGTTTGCCTCCTCCTCATCCTCCCTTCGTCTCCCTTTACTTCCTCTCTCTTCATGCTCCATCCATTTCTCAGCACTGCAAGGTCACTAGGTTCACCCAGCTCATTCATGCGAGCAGTTTTGTTTATTTTTTTAAATGGACTATAGTCATTTAAAGAGACTCCACTGGTGGAAAAAAAAAAAAGAATTAGTCAAGACAATACACAGAAAAGTGTGTGCCATAAGGTCATCGTAGAGCAGCACACAGGAAATCAACAGAGCGAGAAGTGCTTCTGCAAAAAGAGCTATACACAGAAATGTGTGTGTGTGTTAATCAGATAGACTAACTGCACTAACAGTTCATGAATGTTTAAATTGCTTATCCTGCAAATGATTTCTCCACTGAGAAAAAATAAAATCTCCACACAATCAGATAACAGTGTGGGGGGTTTTTTGCAAAAAGAAGTGCAGCGAGAGGCAACACTGCCTATTGGGAACAGTTCAAAAAGGTAGCTGCACAAGGAGTCACTGTACATGGAGCATTCCTGGACAAAAAGTGAGGCCTTGCTGCACCGCAAAGGAGCAAGTAACTCTATAAATTACAGTCAAACAAATCTTGATGTTGCTTTAAATGTGAGCAAATTTGACAAGAGTGTGGGTGAGACACCTGATCTGAGCGAATGAGAAGACACTGAGAATGTGGACACGAAGACAGACAGCGATTGTGCATCTCACAGACACCTGCTTCTGCTCCAAACAGAAACAGAGCATAACAGACAAAAACTGTGGGGCCCCAGGAGTTTTTTAAAAGTGAATAAAAGGGGCGAGGGTTTCTTCTCTCAAACACAGCGTGGACGCTTGTGGATGCAGAGCCCTCTGCTACAGGTGTCAAGGAGGGGTCCCAGCCAGGCCTCTGTGAGGAAGGACACACACTGGCCTTTGTTTGGGATGCCAGCAAACTTCCCCATAGACTCAGAAAGGCCCCCAAAGCAATGAAAGAATCCGTCAAAGTGACACTGTTTCTCCAGCCTACTTGCACACACCCAGACAGCTGAATTTGCATGCTGATTGGACTGTGAGCATTATGAATGATTCATTTGTCATTGGAGCCTTTAGGCTGGGATGCATGCTACGGCTGCATCTTGAACTTTCCTTCAGTTAGTTAATAATGGCATGATGCTCACAGAGAACTGAACCCTACTCATATGTACATATTTAGGAGTTCCTATTACACTATTAATGCAATAAAGGTAGTCATATACAGCATTCCTTACTGCTGGCAGGCTGGCCTACCCACACAATCTTACAACAGGATATGCCCATATTTGGGCCTCAGTCTTAAGAAATCCTGTGCACGTGAAAGGAAATAATTTGAGGAGTGTTTGTGACCTTAAAAAAAAAAGGTATACACCTTCCTGTGAGTGGGAGAACTTCAAAGCATTTTTTTATCCAGTCCAACCAGACAAGACGTTTACATGTTTCTACAGGAAACTGTAGATTTTTTTTTTTAAATGTAATTGCCAATCAAATGTGGAACAGCCCAAGTGGTCATTATGCTTCCTGTCACGGTGACATTAATCCATGGTCATGGGGTTGCATATAAGACTATGATTGAAGAACTCACCTGGACAAAAATATCTAATTTTGAAATAAGGTATTGCTCCACTGACCTTTGTTATAAGATGAGAAATCTTTTACTGATCCATGATCTTAACTGTATTATCAACAAACAGTAGATTACAAAGAGACTGAGGCTCGTCTGTCGGCCTTTGCGTTAATGGCGCTCTGCTTGTGTTGGTTACTATAGAGTCCTTCCAGTAAACAGTGCTGATACATAATCACAGTGCACACACGCATGCACCCATGCTATCTGAGCTGTCTGACAAGACAAATAAACGATCCCTGATTCACGTCAGAGGTGTAATATATGCAAAACACACAATGCATGTTCACCTTGCATGAAAAATTCCCTTACATACACTTATGAGGGGGGAAAAAAGAAAGGAGGAAAGAAATGTAAAGGACAATAGGTAGTGACATGAGGAGTGTGTGCAAGAAAGCAATCGAGATAAATGGGTTATTGGTCACACAGAGCTGGAATCACAAAGGTAAAGAGACTAATATAACATAATTCATTTAAATGTAAAAAGCACAGGTGATGTAAAAAAATGTTTTGAATTAGAACATAGCTTGGCAAATGTTTGCTTTTGCTGGGGTGGCACCAGCTGAAGCAGTACCAATGAAAATGACAGGCGTCTCAAGGGAGGCAGAAAAGCAGTCAGAGTGCACCACCTTGTGGCAGGAAGAAGGTACTGACAGCTGAACAACAGACCTCTTTAAGATCCAAAAAGTCTGAAGAGTTGTTTCAGGCCTGTTTCCAATGACTGTGACAGCATTTACTTTTGTTTTGGTCTACTTTAAAGTGGTAAAAGCAATCCACAAAGAACCCGTTTTCCCCGTTTCCCTGTATCCTCGCCATTACAGAAGGAACTGGCTTCAAATGATGTGAAGCTTTCAAAACACACACACAGGGCTCTCAAAGCAAAACCCACATAATGCGCTTTAAGGCCAACTCTTCTGTGAGAGAGACACTGTTTATTTGTTCTTACGGAGGCCTGCTGATTGTTACGAAGTTGCCAAACATCATCTGCTCCTGTGACATTACCACTTGGGAGGAAGCAGAGCATCACACAATAAAGCAAAAGAGGAACCCACATGCAGATATAGTTTTGTTTTTTAAATATGTTTATTTTTGTTTATGTCACACAGCCATCCTGGGAATCAAGCCAATAAACACTTCTGTGTCCTCCCTCGCTCTCATTTACACATGGTATCCGTACCCTTACCAGAACAACTGATAATATCTTCATGCCACAAAATATTTCTTATGTATTACAATTATAAATTAACTTTCAAAAGCAACCTCAACACTAGGATTGCCAACTGGAGTGTCTAAGAATAAATCAGAAACAGGAGAAACATGCACAACACTGTTTCAGTCTCCTAATCACAGACTATAGTTCGACCACCACACCAAGCAGTTAAAGCAGCTTTATTCAGTGCAGACTTTGGAAAATGACACTGCAGCTACAAACATTCATACACACACTCCTTCTACTGTAAAGATTCAATACAAGGCTCCAGGAACCCCACTTAAAGCAGACTAATGAAAAGCTCACAAGCATCCATGAAATGTATGTCAAACTATTTTGTGAGCATGTGTGGGTCTGTGTTTTTCTGGCTAAACAGATACTGGTTTCAATTTAACTTCACTATCAATCTGTCTTCTCTACATCCGACTTCTTTGCGCTGATAATAACATACAGACGTGTTATTTTCAAGAAGAAAAGAAGAAAAAGCTTGAGGTAAGTGAGGCAAACAAAGTATTTACTGAATTTATTAAATAAGTATTTATTAAATAAATATTCATCACACAAGTTATTGTGAGAGTAGTCTGAGGAGAATCCACCTTTGGTAACAGTATTATACACAGAGTAGTTATGTGAAAACATCATTAATAAATGTGGGCAAAACAGATCCTACCTTGTTTTTATTAAAATGTTATAAATACTATCTTGTTTACAATAAGTCAGGGTTTCTAAATATCCCTAATCTATCCTACATTAGTTGACATTATAGAGAAAAAATTTAAATAAGAAGACACTTTTTAAGACACGGCAGTGACCTTGCATTATCAGAACAGTTTGCACTTTTGCTTGTTAATGTTTCAGGTAAACTGTGTTTTAAATCTGCACAACTGAGTTGTGTGTCTTCATTTCTTTACGTCATGATCAGCACAAATCTTTTTATCAATGACAATCCGAAGCATCCAGTGCCCGTGTGTGTGCACCGTAACATCAGGACGTGAAAAACACTGCACATTTACACATGCTTTTCCTGTAACCTGTACCATTTCCAATAGACAGTTTGGCAGAATATTACATTAGAACATGATCTCAGAAAATAGTCAAATACATTATGATTACTAGTATTACTATTACTAGTATTACTATAGTTTTGGGGGATTTTTTTTAGGGCGGCTAAGATGATATTTAGGCATCCATTAAGCATCCATTAAAAAAAGTCCAAGTCCAAGCTCGACCGTGATGTCTGAAAATCAAGTGAGGCCTAAACCTTAAACTTTTCAATATTAACTTTCATATTGTAAATATGACAGTTAAAAATTAATAACTTATTCATTGAATAAATCCACAAGAATGATCAACAAAGCCATAAAGTGTTGCAATTATTTGACTAGACTATCAGGCAGAACACTGACTGTATTATAGATACACTTACCAGACACTTCATTAGGTACAACTTGCTAAGGGTTAGAAGGGTTGGACCCGTTCTAATTTGAGAACGGCCTTAATTCTTTGTGGCACAGATTCAACAAGGTGCTGGAAACATTGCTTAGTTCGGTCCATATTCACACGACGCTGAGATCTGGTGACTGTGGAGATCATGTGAGTACAGTGAATTCATTGTCATGTTCAAGAAACCAGTTTTAAGATGATTTGAGCTCTGTAATATGGTACGATGTCTACACTGTGGTCATAAAGTGATGGAGATAGCAATACTCAGGTAGCTGTGGCAGGGGTTAAAGGGTCCAAAGTGTGCCAAGAAAATATCCCCAACAACATTAAACCTCCACCAACTAGGGCTACCACGATTAGTCGACTAGTCACGATTACGTCAACTAACAAAATCGTCGACGACTAATTTAATAGTCGACGCGTCATTTGAAGCTTGTAAGATCCCAAAAGACGCAGGAATAAGTAGTAGAATTTAAGAGTGTAATAACAGACTGAAACAGAAGATGGCAGTTTTCAACCATGTCTGTGGCTAGTTAGTTTTAATATTACTCTTATTATTCTTTCTGGGTCACAAAATAAACGTTTAACATATTTTCAGCCGAGAATGTAGCTGTGTAAACCTCAAATATCTGCTCAGTTTATCAAGACCCCACATATTTTCAAAAGCGCTCTTACGTTTTTGGAGATGTCTGTTACCTGCAAGCTTGATAGCTAGCCGGGGTTCAAGTATAGCCGGTGAGAACACCGGACTCCCGGCAAAACGTTCTCAACCCCACCGCCGTCTTTCGCTACTCAGGTTAAACATGATATATAAGTCACTTAGATAACTTAAAAATGTTATTGTTTGCCTTTTTTTTAGTATTTTATTTGTTCCTGAGTAAATCGGTT
>VURO01012456.1:1694-25526 GCA_015108175.1 Pelvicachromis taeniatus
AGGTGGGGGGGGGGGGGGGGGGGGTGGGGGGGGGAGAGGGGGGGGGGGGGGGGGGGGGGTGCCAGAGAGAAACCATTCTCAAGTGTTACATCACTGCTACTTCCTATAGAGGGTGATTGGTGCCACAGTAGCGGATCCATTAAACGGTATTGGACACTAATATACTTGTACACCGAAGCCATTTTCATGCATGCACAGCAGCTTTGACCTTTGACATCACCAAGGGAGTTGAATGCAAATGTCCGAATCATTAAACGGTTTTTACCCTGCCAGTTTAAAGAATTTCCATAAATCGTTGGTTTGTCATGTGTCCTGCCTCAAATATGCACCATCATTGACAAAAATCAAACTGTGCATTTCCACTACTGGGAATGAATCTGATGTAGTGAATGTCCTTTTGTGTGTTACGTATATTTAAAAGTTAACACAGTACAGATGATGATGGTACCTATAACAATGTGTCTGTTTATGAGTTTTTACATATTTGAATAGCTGTTTACGAATCATATCTGTAAAGACAGAATAGGGATGTCAACTGATATTTACAACATCTTTCAGTACCAAAATTCTAAAAAGGCAACTGTACTCATTGGTTTTGATGGGGGCAGCATACACCTACATCAGTTCTAACCGATCGTTACATATTGAAGAAGAGGACACCCCCACCCCAACAAGCACACCAAAAACCACCTGTGAAAGATGGCAACTAGTGTGAGCTAGTGTTGCCTCTGGTTAGTCTGTTGATAAGAAAGGCAGTATGCATGTTTGTGTAGCAATCCTGAAATGTTAAAAAAAAAAAAAAAACTGAACTCTTTGCAACAGCTAACATTAAAGAAATGCTTAAGCTAGTGTAACTAATGTTGTAACTCATTGTAATGCTACTAGGCTACCCAGCAACAATGGTAAAATTTCAGTCTGTATCCCATCAAATAAAATATAATGTCAACACAGACACTCTTCCATTACCATGTTATTGATTTTAAATGATTTCAAATTTAAAAAGTTAGTGTTTAACGACATAGGATATTCATTTTGTTTGCATCTCTTGAGGTTTTTTTGGCCATGGTATCAAATTTGGCAATGAGAAACATTTAACTGTACTAGCACCAATTACTACATTTCTGATATCGTGACACTGAGAACTGTTTGCACCATTTAAATATCTTTAAGTATGGGAATCAAGGGGTAACAATGCTCACAATATCATACAACAGAAAAATCTGCCTTGTTTTGTGCAGGCCACTTGTCCTCATGATGATATCTGAGTAACTGAAGAAGAAGAAGAAAAAAAAACATTGAAAAGGCAAAAAAGGGGGAATGGTGTTCATTTATATGGTTAGTAATTCAATACTGTTGTGTTAACCTTATTAACATGTCAATTAGCCGATTTGTTTGCCCCGCTAGCTGCCATTATCTGATGATTTTCGTTCACTTTACATTTATCCACTTGATAAAGTGCTAACAACAGAAGTCGTGAAGCTGTGCCGCTCATAAGTCAAACTGCCAGGGAACTCCGAAATGTTGGTGTCAGCTTACTGACGAACTCTTTGTTCAATACCTACTTCTAGTCAGCACAACAGTCCAATCAATTCATTTACAAGCAGTTGTCTTTGAATATGTTGACTTACAGGTGCCAAACAATTTCAATCCACCACTCCCAGAGATACAGCTGTGGTTGAGAAACATATTTTGAAGTTACAGTTTGCCCACTGAAAATCAGATTTTAGTTAAACCCTCCCCCATCACAATTTAATGAAGCATAAAAAATGTAAACATAAGAAAAGTTTAAAACTTTCATCGGCAGATATCAGCTGTTTTAACTGTAAAATCCACGTTACCCTTGGCCTCATATACAGTACAGATATCATCCTTACCCTATCAATAAATCTGAGGTGTCATGAAGCGAAAAGGGGGGGGCCTTTAATATCTTAAAGTGTGTCATTTCACTGATTGTTCTGATCCATCTTAAAGGGGATATAAATCAAAACCTAATCACAATCCCTTTGACATTTGACCTCAAACCCAGCATTAGCCTTCACTCCAGCCTCCTCTGTGATTCCTGCATTCTAAATGAAGTCCAACCACCCCCATACCAAACCACAAAGGGCACTTCATGTGGAAAAACAACATTTAAAAAAGGGACACGGGCTTTACCACAAGACCCAGTGTTGCACCACACTCAGCAACCCAAGACATTTAGTCATTTTCACACATTTAATAAAGCATCCTGAACGGATAGCTGAAACAGCTGTGGCAACTGGTGCAACACCTTAAACGCTTAAAAACGTCAATATTTAGTCATCCTTGTCTCCCCCCCAAACAACCCTTTTTTTCCTTTTATTTTTTTTTTACAGGACAAGCAGACTATAGCCCAGACCTGCATTCGTACTCCAGCGGCATTAATCGCCTCTCATACATGCACATCCATCCACGAACCAACAGCGCTAACTATCGTCCTCATCCTCGCCTCTACCTACGCACATGACAGCGAGGAAAAGCACATAATATACCGCCACATAAACTAAAAGCACAACTACTGTGCGTCTGTAAAATAACTTATTAACCCCGCGATACAACTGCAGGGCACGCGGATAAATCAATCTTTGTAACCCCAACGGAAGCGAGAGAGAAAAAAAAAAAAACACCAACGTGGAAACACCGGGCATAAAGTATAGCCACAAGAGTGCCTCCAGGAATGTTATTGTGCATTTCCATACATTCACATACCCCGAATCGCTCTGTGCCACTAGCCAGCTAACGAGGAAAAAGGGTCAAACGGCAGCTCGGAGACTAGAACCGGGTCTGTTTGAGCGTTCAGTGTGGCGTTAACGCAGGGATACTTTGCGCCATAGTCTCGCTGCTTAATCAATAACATGCACACAAATCACGCAGGCTAAACGTCTCGGCTGCTGGACGTTGAACTCGGCTCGGCCCTGAAACCGTTAAGCTAAATGTTAACCTTCATCTCCACAAGCAAAACCTTTATCCGTTTACCCTTGAAAATATAAGGGGAGGGGGGTAAAAAGGAAAAGGGGGGAGCTAAACTAACACTGTAGCGCGAGGCACCGGAGGAGTTGGGCTGAATAAAAATGATAGCTAACGCGTGTGTTTGCGAGTACTTACCAGGCTGACAGTCTTTGTGTTTGGGCAAGGTTAAAAACATTAAGGATAAAATCCACCAGTAACTCGGTTCCCGTATTCTCCGCATGTTAGTCTACTCATCGAGAGCAGCAAGAAGGCAACGGGTGACAAAGTTTGTCTTTTTCTTCTTCTTTAAACAAAAAAAGAACACCCAGAGAAAAAGAGAGAGAGAAAAATCACTCACACGCACACTACCTAAGCTAAAACGAAGTTGGCACAGCGGCCACGAAGGCAGAGCATCAAAGTAATGGTTGGCGGTCAGGACACAGTCACTGCTTTTTCTTCCTCCCCCTTTTTTTCTTTTTTAAAAAGACAAAGATTTTCGCCTCCGGTCTGAGCACAGGCTGCTTTTAGCTTCGAGGAATAAAACGTTACGCACGCTATGGCTGTGCAAAAACAGTTCAAAATCTGTTGTTGGACTCCTCCGTGTCTGCAGCTGCGGGCTTCCAGATAGCGACATTCCCGAAGTGTAGCGAGGTCAATCGGCGATCAATCGCGGTATTTAACTACAGGAGGAAGAAGCAGGGGGGAAGAGAAAAAAAGTGATCGAATAATATTGATTACATGCGGTCATTATTAAGTGATTATCCGCGGCGTCAGCGAGACGAAGCCCGAAGCAGAAAAGTGGTGCTGGAAATGTCCCATTCTTCCATCCAGGAAGTAGACTAGCGGTCAGGCGTGCACGGATATGTGGCTACTGGTCTGGTCCCATCCTACCGGACAGGCTGCGTGTGTGCAAAAGAGAGAGAGAGAGGGAGAGGGAGTCTGCACGGGGCGGGAGCAGCGAAGGGAGAGGAGAAGAAGAGGAGGAGGTGGGGAGGGGGGAGGCGGTTCTTGGATTTGCTGAATGCAAAATGACTTCTAACGGACCCAGAAGCTGGTTTCTGTCTAGGGTGGCTGTGATAGGAAAGACTCGTGTCCACCATCCACGCGACACTCCACTGCCTCTTATTAAAAAGACAAACGTGTTTCATCAAAACATGTTGCATCAAACAGAAATGTTGTTAGATATCTAGCTGAATCGCGGAGGCGGAAAACATAATAGCCAACCGGCTAATTCCACTGATTGCACCCCACCAATCCTGTCCTCTCGCAGTTTTGTTGCTTCCTCTCAGGTCCTATTATTAAAATGACCCCTCTGTGGCCGCGCAGTGAGGGCCCCCTTGCCTCCTGCTGGCAGAACTGTGAATGGAATACTTTAGCAGCAATCATCACCTGGAATATCCTCTTGTGCAAGTGTGTACTGATTGGAGAATTATGCATCCACTGGTGATACTCCCTTAGGTAAATGTGTAGTCAGTGGTGTTCTTGCAGAACTATCCAGCTGGACATTTAATTTGAGGAATCTGATTAAATTTCTCATTTAATTACCCAGTTCTCTGCAGGGCCATTGAGGACAGTCACAAGGGCCCTTTGCTTTTAATGTGGGCCATCTGCTTCCTCTCCAAAATGCCTACCTTTTCAAAGCCCCCACAGCCTCCTGGGCATCCTCGCATGATCCTCCAGGCTGCACTACCTCCACGCGAACAGCAAAACACCATCGTGGTTGACAGTTACTCCAGACCCTACTGTATTCTCACTGATCAGGTGCAGTTAACCTGAACAGAAGTTTACGAATACCCTTTTTTTCTCCCCATTCTTGTTCTGGCACATCACGCAACAGTTCCCATGCCTGTTTGGTTTTCTCATGCAATCTCCAAAAAAAAAACCTTTCTGCAATAGATCTAGCACACTGACCCTTATGTGAAGAGGTCAATCTCCTTAGACCAAAAGAACATCACATAATATACTAAATAGGGATGACGTTAACTGTGGCTCATATTAGTGTGAATGCATAAACGTCAAGCCATCCATCCTCTTAACAGCTTATCCAGTTCAGGGTCTTGGGTAGGACGTGGGGCGGAGGATAGGTTGTCAGCCTATCAAAGGGCTAACAGAGATGTAGAGAGCAAATTCATGCTCACAATCACACATACAGTCCAACCTAGCACGCATGTCCTTTACCCAGAGGGTACACCCACACAGACCCTAGGAGAACATGCTTACTCCACACAGAGAGGCCACAGTCAACCAGGATCTCTGAACCCAGAACCGTTTCCACTAACCACTGCATCCCCACATTAATCATCTAATTATGCTGTAAACATGGGTCAAGCTCCATGTTTTAGACATTCATCAACATTTTATTACTAAGTTCAGTTTTCTCAGTTGAATACATGTAGAGTATCAGTACGTATCAGTACGTTTGCTGCATCTGCAATGGGGAGGGGGTTTTGTTTGTTTGTTTGGGTTTTTTGTTTTAAATATACTGTTCCGGCAATTTACTTTCCACGTAATGGGTATATGCAAACTCAATCAGAAATCAGTGCACAAACAGCAATCAGTTCAAATTTAATTAATTGACAACATAAAATTAAAACGCTATGATCACATTCATGGTCATAATCTTACCAATAAGTCTCCTCAAAGCCAAAGCTTTGATGTCCTTGATTTTCTTTCCAAAACGTTGCCTTGCAGCTGTTTTGAAATCAATCATGACATGATCCAGGCTTGTGGATTTAATAAAAAGGATCTAAGTGTGTGTATTTGTGTGGGTGTGTGTGTATGTGCGTGCTCCTTTTTTTTTTTTTTCAATCAATAGCATTCAAATAATAGTAAAACAAAGCAGATGGGTGACATGCTCTTTGCAATAAATCCTGACTTGAGAGTATTAAAAACAAAATGAGATCTTCATCAGACGAGTGTTTGTACTTGTAATTTTGCAGTCGCATCTCAGCCCCTGTTGAAACTCAATTTTCTTCTGAACAGCAGCACTTATTGGCCTCCCTACATGCAGTGCGCTGTGGGCTTCTGAAACATGTAAATTAGGCGAACAGGCAATACATTCAAATCAATAATACACCATTAAGGTGCATTTGTGATATCCAACCCCAAAGTCTGAGAAATGCCCCAGGGTAATACTGCACTAACTCAGTCGAGTGATGGCTTTTTTCCTCTCTTTTTTTTTTGATATACTTGCAAACATATAAAAGCATAGTCACGACCAACCTAGTTTTTAAAAAGTGAGTCATAGGCGGGTTTTTTTTTCAGTCCTAAAACATCATCCTGAGCATCATACAAAGGCCTTGATATATCAAAGGAGCGCAAGTCTTACCGGTTTTCTTGTAGTTCGTGAGACGTTTTTAATGTTTGCTATGACATTTGACATTCTAATCTTGTTCCCCCTTTGGGAGTTTAGACCCTAAAGGCATCCTAACACGTTCTCTGACAGTTAAACTGGATTTAAAGAAAGAGAAAAAGGACAGAAAAGCTGCCCTATAGGTGAGTCCAGGTGTGATACCGCCATTGTCCCACAGGCATCTCCTTCCCTTTCACCCTTAAGTGGTTCGAGAATCACACTTGTATTATTTTTTCAAACATATTTCACATGTTGACAGTTGCTACATAATGTACGACCGTGCGCATCAATTATGTAATGCAATTCAGGCTATGAACATATATAATTTATTTCATTCTCTTTCTCTTACATTATTTAATCAAAAGCTATTTTTACAATTATTACTCTCCCCAAATAGTTTTATCTTTTGTTGGTCTGTTCCTTAGTTCCCCCCTCATCGGTATGTCATGTTGCTGCGCTCAAATTCACGGCGCATTAATGCTGCAGGAGGGTGTCACGGGTGTCTGTCAGCCTGGGCAGCACACCCTTAAAAAGGGCAGCACTTAAAAACTGCAAAGAGGGGGTTCAAAGGAGTTCAAAAGGTTGCTTCTAGCAAGCCAATAACAGCTTTTCCCTCTAAAATGCCTTAAAGCTAAAATGTCAAAAAAGTGAAAAAGAGAAACTCACAATTAATGTAAAATAATGTGAGCTCCTTGTCAGTTCGGATTAGCGGTGAATAACTAGGAGCCTAACATGCATTTTAAAATGTAGGTTAAGTTATATTTGCATTTGAACAACACCATAAAAATGATCCTCATCTTGTTGTGACTGAGCTGCTTTTGAAGCTGATTTTCAGAGACAATAATAGGCTCGGAATCAGAAGGGAAAAAAAGCAATGTGACTGTAGCAACTATCTTTTAATTCAAAGATTAAAGGCCCAAACCTGTGTTTTGAATGTTGTACCAGTTTTCTGGAGCCACATTTATTTTAGACTACTGCCAACAGTCTCTTTTGCTGCTTTCTTGGCAGCCACTCTTTCCATTTAATGTCTGCATGACATGACAGACAACTTAATCCATTACAAAGAACATCATGTCCGATTTTATTTTTGTCAAAGTCATGTTACGCTGTGTTGAAATGCATTTGAAAAGTCTGCCTTTGTCATGCATTCATGTGCTGCGGGATGCCAGTTGCCAAACAGATCCGCGTTCATGATTTATTCTGATAGAAAGCTGTGAACACAATCAATTAGCAAATATGTCCCGACTGCAAAAGAAAAATATGAAGTAGGTACTTTTCCAGCAGCCCGACTAAGCCCTGGATTTTGAATATGTTCACGCTTTTACTTAATGTAGCGACATAAAGTTGAGTTTTACTTTTGCAATTGTGCACGAAAACAAAGTTTCCCTAGAGGACAGAAGGGTCTTAATAGTGATAACACTCAAACAAACAGGAGCAGAGAACAGATGGGAACCTTTGAAGTATAAACTTGTGTAAACAGGAAAGTACTTCTCCACTGATATGATGTGCCACTACTACCCCCCTGAATTGATTACTCATTATATTGTATTCTGTCTCCTTGAGCATAAAAATGTCTCTTTGCAGCTGGTGTTGAAACAAATAAAATAAAATCTGACACCTTTTCATGCCGCAAGTGTAAAATGCCTCACACGCATTATTATTTTTTTTCACAGTCAGTTTTTAAAAAACCCTTACAAGATCATACAGCTGAATCATATGTACAAATTACTTCAGTCATCAAAGTAATGGAGTAATCTCAAATGCAGAGAGGTTTCGCTATGATGTAATATGTTGGTGTAGTTGACCCAATTCTGTAGGCAGGAGAATAATTTTCTTTAATGTAGGGATAACGAGAGAAACATGGAAAGTTTTAGTCTGGGGTGGTCAGTTAGATCAAAGAAATGTGAGGAAAAAGAAAGATGAAGTTTTTTTTTTTTTTTTGGTGGGGGGGGGGGGGGGGGGGGGGGGTGTTCAGAGTGAGAGAGTTATGTGAATGATGTGAATGATTTGAGGTGGTAGTAGTTACTATTTGAAGCCAGTAGAGGGTGTCTGCAAAATTCATGTTGCCATTAATCACTGCAGTTGTTCAAACCACCAAGGACCATCAGTGAAGCTCCTGAAGAATATAATGGATTCATTTTTCACAGAAGGGCATCGAATCCCAGCACTGAACTTGTGTGTGATTTAATAGCCAAAATAAATAAATAAATAAATGAAAAAAAAAAATCCAGAATAGAGTGTCATCATGTTTAATATAGTATATTGATGCCACAATAATTTACTTTATATCCATTAGGGAGGCCTGGCGCAGCGTTTGTGCAGTTGTCTTAACCAGCACAGAGAAAAATAGGCATCCTAGAATATTCAGCAACACATCTCTGCTCATAAGGTGAAACATCTCTCTTTTCTCTCTTTTTTCCCCCTCTCCTTTTATAAATAATTTGTACCAGAATCAGCAAAGCTCACGGATCAATTTTTCTTTTTCTTTCAACTCTTTGCACTAATTTGCAAGTCACAGAGGATTGTCGAACGCTATCACTGTGATGCAAAAATGCCGGAGAAAAATGGAGAGAGGGAATAACATGAGAGTTCTTGAATTAAGAAGGGAATTTGCATACATGCAAACATGGCTCCTTCAATTGAATTTATTCAAATCCCATGTAGGATAGCTACATAATGGTTGTAGGATATTGAGTTACAGAGGAAATAATAAGCTTACAGTTTACGGCCACAATTTCTCTCCCTGACTGTTTCTAAATGAAAGCTACATCTCAGTGAAAAGCTTCGGTGGCTGCATCTTGGTCATTTTTGCAATATTAGATCATTAGGCCGGATTTTATTTGCTCCGTTGTTTCTATAATAGATTTCAAGATGGCTCATTGTTTAATTAGAGGGCGCTTAAGTCCTTGGTGTGGTTAAAAAGAACATTGACAATCCTCAAATTCCCCTCATGTCCAAAGTCATTAAAATTAAGATACCTCTGACTTCCGTCAATAATTCAGATGTTGCTGCATTCATCTCCCTGCTGGCACTAGCTGGCATCTTTTTAGACACAGAGCAACTGCAAGAGCTGGCAGATGTTTGTACACATGGCCACACAGTGCTGAACAGAACAAACTGTCAGAGTAACGCGTAAAGGAAATCAGCTTGTCAGCATCGCAGCGGAGAACTGCATTGTGTTGTGTGCCACATCCATAACATGATTTGAGCATGATATCCCATATTAGTGCTTCATATTGTGGGTCTGCTCAAGTCTTCTGTGTTAACAGCTGTGCACGATAGGTGTGAAGCTCATCAAAGCTTTCCGGTTTACATCTGTATGATGTTAATCCATAGCCACCCACAAACATCAGGTAACCTAAGGTCTTTTTCTTTGTTTTTCTTTAAACCAATTTTAGCCAACCTATTATTTAAATCAGTCATCAATTACTTGCATAATACCCACTATAAAACACCAAACTTGAAGCTGGCAGTGAATCCCATCAGTGAACTTTCAATTTATTCCATCACTCACAAAACCTGCTGAGGTTAGCCTCATGCACAAGTTTATAGTAGTATGCGAGGTTTTTATCCTTATGTCAGCATTACATTTTTATGTGTCCTTTTCCTGCTTAAATGAAATGTGTTCTCAATCAGATACCTGTACTTTCTGTGGATTTCAGTTTGCTTCGTAGGGCCAGGGAGGCCTGAGGAGATGACCTGAGACACATTTCTTCCTGCTAACAGTTCTTTAGGTGTGAGTTATTCGTGTTGTCTTCGGCTATATTAATTTCTTGTAACATATAATCTTCTCAGGTCGGTTTGACCAGGTGAACACCAAATGAGAGACATACATTTTTGATGTTTGAGGGGGTGTAAGCTGTATTCACAGAAAAGATGCTAAATATATGAGTGAAAATTTGAAATTACATAAAGACATTTCAACAAAATCAGAGGCGGAGGCAGTTTAGGATTTGAAGTTAATTACGCCATTGCAGATGAAAGTGGCGTCACATTAATAATTTCTGTAAAAGTATGCAGCTGTATGCATAACCTATTATGAGATGTAATTTATGCAAAACTGAGGAATGAATATTTTACTAGCCTGCTTTTTTTTTTTGCTTTTTTTTTTTTTAATCTCCAATGCGAGTGTGAAAAATCACTAGCCAGAGTCTGAATGCAGCATAAGGGAAAACACAGCCAAATAGTGCTGCTGGGCAGGTGCCTGGAGTTCCATTTGAGCAAAGCAATTATGAAAATTGAAGTTATGCAGATGAACAAAAGGATTGCTTTTGGGAGATGTGTCATTGTCCTCTATTTGTGACACACACCGCCAAAAAAGGTATATAACCAAATGTATTTGGTGGAAACGACAGCTCTGTTGTTGGTATGTGCCCACAGTTTTGCGGCTGCAGTTAAGAAAAGAAAAGCAGATTCCAGGCAGTCCCTATGCTGTGCTGCGAACTACAAACAACCCAACAGCAAGGTCAGACTGCTTACAGCACTTTATTAGTCTGAATTAGGTTTGTTTACTCTCATAATGGGTCTTTCAAAACAAAAATGAACCTGTTAAAATGTCTGAACGTTAAATGGATTTTAAAGTCTATCTTAATTTAAACATGCAACTCTCGCCCATATGAAGAACACACTCTGCAGAAGGATGCCGTCTTTCCACTTTTATTTTCCGTATTTAGTTCACTTTTAGCCGAGTTAGCGTATGCATAACTTATTCAACTTTTATCAGGCACAAATTCATCCACGGATTCTTTTTTAAAATAGTTTTCCAGTCCCACTGCAAAGTAAACTCCAGCGGCTCCATGGTGTAGCGATTGGCAGTGTTTGGCTCGCTCTTGTTACTTCAGTGCCTGTTACTCAAGTCTGTTCTTTAGTTTCTTCAGTTCTCAAGAGATTCTTGCAAGAGAGAGCATGGCGAAGACAGCTTTCACACATTCACAGAAACAAATGTATTGCTGCCATTGTTGTCGCGCTTATGCTTACATACCATGTTATTTGCTCTTGGCGGCAGTCGGGACGCGCTGTGTAAAAAACGGTGTACACAAAGTATACAGAAGTCCATGCATAATCACAAGTGCAGAAAATGAAAGACCAGAGACAAATTTCAACCTGTGATCTCCTGTGAAACAATCTTTATGTGCTGTCAGTGTAATTTGTCACCTGGATTCGTGGCACTCTGAAGGAATTTTATTCTGCATGCTTTATTTGAAGGATAACGTGACAACACCGCATCCTTCACCTAGTTCAGTGTGAGATTACTGCATACTGTGGTGTTTTTGTAGACGGCAGAGACGATATTATATGGAGGAGAAAGAAAAACACGAACGCTCTCTCATAACTCTTGATTATGTACTTTAAAAGGTCTCGTATTATTGTATTACTGTGGTGGTCTGGTTGTAATAATTAAACCTATTTCAGGATCTATATGGTGACCTTTATACAATACATCATCAACCTTTGAGGTAATATACTGATGTTATGCAGAAATGGTGGCCTCCTATGTTAGATACATGTTACATATACATAACGATAACGTATGATCATATGCAATCCTAAAGCTTATTTTACTATTTTTCTTTTCACTTTGTTGCCCAGAGCGACTATGCGCTGTAATTTGTTTGTTTTGCGGTGACAGCTTTGGAGAAGAGCTCCATTCAGTCTCCCCCACCTGAATCATTGCTGGATTGATGCATGCTGAAGATCATTTTCTGAGCTACTCGTCTGTGTGGTGGCTCATATCCAGCACATGCTTTGTTTTAGGTTCCAGAGAAAAAAAAGATGGATCCAAATCCAAGAGTAGACAAATAGAAGCCTTCCCCTACCTGGATGCCAAGATTCTGCCTTGAATCAGATTAAACTACATTATCGAATGCACAGAGTGGACTGAAAATAAATCAAGCTTTATTGTGTGGAGGAGACAGATACATGTCCCACGGGAGAATAGCAAGCTGAAGACATGCACAAGAATTTTACATTTAAGCAAGCACACAAAGTGCTGCAGTTTTCAATGGCAAACCCCCCAACATTTTTCCTCCAAATTATGTTGTCCAGATGTCTTGCATTCTTACACTTAGCACTCAGGAAACATTCTGAGTGGAAATATGTTATGGGAGATAAGGAAGGCAAACACATTTATCTAGTTTTTAAGTTCCTTTCGTAGCAGCAATCATTCACCAAATTTCTTCTGCATTGTGCTGCAACAACAATACTGTCTTACTCTGCAGATATATGATACGGGCCAGCATACAGAGCATAGATTCAATGTAAACGTGATAGCAGGCCTTACAGTTGAAAAAAACAATACACTTTCCCGGACACTCCCCAAGCCTTTCTTTCATCGACCAAGCTCATGCTGCAGTCATTGTGAAGTCTATAATAAAAATGCATCAGATGCATCTCCCTGTCCTCAGCAAAACGTCACTCAGGGGACGCCATGTAGACGTTTATGAGAGCTAATGACCGACGGCTTTTAGAATCCCACGACCATCAGCATAATTAGGTTCAATGCCTGCTCTCAACCCTTCGTTTATGTGCCCTTGAAAGAAAAAAATGGCAAGTGATATTGACAAATGGACAAAAGAAACCTACTCAGATTGCAGAGTCTGGACATTCAATGTGATGTTGCCAATAGCAGGCCCTCCTTCCTGTAGGAAATACATTTTGGGTAACACTTCACCTTGAAAACTCTTAGATGCCCCACATGGACATTCACTTAAATGTTTATCATATTAGATAATGTGGATGTAGGATAGACAGATATATTGCAGTGAGGTTTAAAATTTTTATGACAGCATTTCTCATCCAATAAACTATAACACTACAGCTATAACTGGTGTAAAACAGTTATTGAATGGCAATACATCAAACTAAATTACAGGGTGTTTAAAATAAAAAATAAACCGGCTATGTACAAATCATTCAAAGGCAGGTTAGAGACCTGTGCAGACACCAAGCCTGTTTGGAGCTTTGAGGCATATTCTGTGCATTTCATTAAAAGATTGTTTGCCAAGTTGTCATCGAGAGTAAATAACAATAACAACTGCAGATACACAGACTGCAGCACAACTATCTGAACAGAAAAGCCAAACTAATAATATATTAAGAAAAATAATAATTAATTTAGGTGTCATAGAACAAGCTCGTTAACAAGTTGATAACAAAACGTTACAGAGAAGCAATGTAGTTCAGCCAAGCCGGATTATGAATACTATGAAATGATGAAGTTTGTAAGGAAAAATATGCACAGTATGATTGGTATTTACGAAAACGATGATGCTCTAATCAGTTCAGTTCATTTTATTACCCTGAGCTCAATCCTTTATGTTTTAATTTATGTTAATCATGCCGTATTTGCACAGTGCAGATTTACTGTGTATTAATGCACGAGACGTTATTCGAAGTTCACCAAGGCACTTCTTTTCTTACCCATTTGTGATTTAAATTCATAGGTAAAATAATGAATTATGGATGTGATCCCTCGTGACTGGTTATACCTCCCACCCAACCCCAGGAAGATGCATATGTAATTAGCACCTCATATCAATGTGGGATTTGAAAAGTGTTTGGATATGCAGCAATATAATTATGATTATCTCATTTGTTTCTGTAATTTCCTCTTTTTCAGCTGACATTTTGCTCAAAATGAGTTGCATAATTGAAAAAAAAGAGAAAGAAAGAAGCCAGTACCGCAGGGACAGTACTTATTTTCACTTTTTTTTTGTTGATTTTAGTCAAGATGTTAATTGCTCTTAATTTCTCGACATCGGTGAGTTACTAGGTTATTGTGCTGCGTTTCAAGTATTCAAGTTACTGACCCTCGTTGAAATTGTACTGAAAGAAATTGAAATTCTTCCTGTAGCACAACCTTTAATTATTTAATGTTCAGCTTTTGCTCTTCAACGATGGCTACATCGCTTGCATCTGCGCACGTGAAGACAGATTTAAATCATCGTGACGAGTCATATTCATGAAAACTAATCTTGAACATAATACACATAATTTATAAAAGAAATCTAGACTAACATATCAGAATGTGACATAATGTCTAATTAAATCTTAACTAACACCATGTTTTGACTGGAAAAGTCAGTAAATCAAAAAAAAGAAAATGCATTATTTATCTCAAGCACTTCGTCATATCCATAAAAATGGTCTACATGAGACATCCAATGAAAAGCATCATCTTAACTGCAATGGAAGGAGATTGCAGATTGTCCGTATAGAAATTCCTCTTCTATTTCCAAACATCTTCTCGTTAGTTTTGAATTGTGACGATAAGTGTTTCCACCACAGTTGAGTGCATGTTGTCTCCATTCAACGCTGTCAATTAAAACTCGGGGAGTTCGCGTGTGCTGACATAATTTCAGCACATTTCAGTGAGATTAAAGCTGGACGCAGACGCTGAAAGAAAGCCACGCTAGCGAGTCCAAACTGGGAAGAAGTCACTACCCAAACAGTCTTAATAATTATGTGTAGGTGGGTTTTTTTGTTTGTGTTGTTTTTAAAAAAAATAATATAACAAATGATGCAGGCCTAAAACTTTAGCTACACAATTACAAGTCTGCACATTTCATATTTTATTTTTAGATCAGCATGCTATGAGAATCACAATTTCAATCACACTTACATTCAGCCATAATTATATCCATTGTGAGGCAACACTGACACTACTGGCAAAAAAACCCAAAGAGCCCATTTACAGTATCTCTACAGATATATAGACACTGTTACACTTTAGCTGTTCTCCAGACCCTCATGTATAATTTTAAATAAAAAAAGTCATATATACATATAGAGAGAAATTTCCAACACATAGTCCTCTAGTGTTTAGGGCTTCAATCATAACATACCTGCTTGTCCAACAAAATAATCACATTTAATAGTTTGTGGAGAATCTTTTGCAGTCAGCCACTGCACACTGGCATCAGCAGACATTTTGCATATTCTCTGCACTTCTCTTGTAGTGGGATGTCCTCCCCCTCTTTATGCTGTACTTCATCAACTTAAAATACAGCTCAGTCCAATTCAGGTCATGTGACTACCTCACAGATATTATAAGTCTTCACCAGGACATGCTCTTTGGCTTCTTCGGTCGTGTGCTTTGAATTGTTTTCCATCTGAAAGACAACCTCGTGTCCAATAGGTCTGATGCATTGGGCTGAACAGGAGCACACACAGTGCTCCCTGTATGCTTCTGCAATCATCCTGCTGCTTCTGTCAGCAGTGAAATTATCAATAAATGCCATCAATAAAACAGAGATGAGGTGCTTTATTTTGGATCATGCTCAATGTTTTTGTTTTGTTTTGTGTCAATCTCTTCCTTTTTCAACGATTGTGATAGAGACTCAATTGAGTTTAATGTGTCCATGCTTTGTTCCACTCCAACTGATGCTTTTGTGAGGATTCGCATCTGGCAGCGAATTGTTCAAGGTCAAGGTAACAAAATGCCCCGCTGATTATTGACGAGGAAACATTTACACCTTCATCCCAAAGAGCATTGTTGACTTGCTGTGAAGTCATATAGGTTTTTATTCGCCATGCTAATGATTTTCTGATCATCCTTGACAGTCCTGTGCACACCTGCTTTTATAAAAACATGTATCTAAAGGGACAGTTTTGCAGAGGAACTACTTTTGCTTTCTCTCTGGCATAGCGAGGGCTGTTAAGGACTCGCTGTGTATTGGCAAATGATAATGTCCATTCACAACGAGCCATTTATTTAAAAAAAAAGAGAAAAGGAAAATAAAAACGTTAGGCTAACAAAATGAATAAATGAAAATGAATTCATCCGTTTTTCTCCTGCTCTTTGTCTATTTCCCTGCCAATTTTGTGCACCAATGTCATTCATTAATTAGCAATTAGTCTTCCCACTATTTATATAATCTGTCTTTCAACTTCTTGTTGCCTGATTGTCATATTACTCCTTCCAGTTTGTCACTCCATCCAGTTTGTATTCTTCGAGCTTTTTGATGTTTTTCCTTTTTGTGACATGCTTCTAGTAGCTATATTTATGTATGATTTCCTTGCTTCCTTTTGGAACATTGCCTTTTAGGTAACCCTTGCTGGAAATGGTTGCTAAACCGATAGAGCTCTTGCGTATAATCTCCAGCCTGGCAGTAAAGGCTTAGATTTTGGATTGCGGCCAAATTATCCACCATGTCTTTACCTAATCACTTTTCTGTGACTTTGCTGGAAAAATCACGAGGTGAAGGAGAATTCATAAGAAGACAGGGAAAGAGAAGCATGGGGCTAACTACATTTACCCTACTTTACTTTATAATGTGAAGGTAGGTGCTGTTTGCATCAGTCTACTGTGGTGAAACCACAGCATTCAGAATATGGGCTACATAAAGCGCATCTCAGATACCTTTCCCTGTGAATTCTTACCATGTTGTTGACAGACACGACCTCATTACCAAGGCTGAGCTCTTTGAAAATAAGTGAATACACAGAAACTCACATTAAAAGTAGCTGCTCATTCTGTCCACTCATATTTTCTCTTCACCCTCAACAGATGATTGAGTGTAACTCCTGCTTTTTATTAAGGCTTTCAACATCTGTGACCGAAGTTAAAATAATTCATGGCAATCCATAAAGCCTGGAAATACAGCAATGCTCAAAATGGGGTCATAACTAATGCGAACTGAATTATGGGAAACCTTATATTCATTTAAATCATTAAGAATAGCATTCGGAGAGCATTTAAAAAAAAAAAAAAAATCCATGATACAAAGTGCCTTGTGCAAAGCAACATCTTCATAATACAATTGATTACAGATGGATAGTGTTAATAGCTTTCCTGCTGGTTTAACAAATTGTTGAAGGTTCAAAAGATATCTATATACTTTAGGAGGTAAAGAATGGGGATGCAGTGAAGCACCTTTCCTTAGTATTTAGAGAATCCAACCAGATCTTATTAAGGCTGCTTCACAGATACTTCTGGGTCACTTCACTCAGTTAGGAACCTTTCCAAAGCAAAATTGACTATTCTACCGCAGCCTTGGTGTCCTGTGTTCAGGTCCTCTTCTATGTGAACTCTCTTCAAATGTTACTTTATGTAATAACTTTAGTGGCTAGAAATCCAGCTCTGCACTCCATGCCAGCTCCAGTCAAAAAGCTGCTTCTGCCATGGCTGAGTATTTCACTCATCAGCCTACACTTCCTCCAAGATAAGTCCTTCCCAGGATGTCTCTCTGTAGCTGAGAGCAAGAATGATGCAAAGGTTATTCGACTTTCATTGTGTCTGACGTGACCTGACTGCAGCAGGCCGTTTACTGAAGTGGTACAGAAGGTCAAACGGTGATATCACTAACAGTCATAATCTGCAATCAGCTGTAATATATTCTCTTCTGTCTCACACTACTTGCGAGGGGTGAGAAGTTTTAAAAGCGATGGCTGTATTCTGAATCACTGCAGAAACGCCGACTGCTGCCGCCAGTGTCTCACTGATCACAATCCCTCCTCCCTCATTTGTCATCCGGCCCTCTGCTTTGTTTAACGACACAAATCAGTGCACATCATGCTGTTCAAGCTCCACTTCTGCACTGTTTAAAAAAGAAGCCATGCTTGAGGATACTTATGGAGTCAGCGCTAGCTCACACAAACCCGAGTGAAAGCTTTACATCACATCACGGTTTGTGGTGTTTTAAGCTTAAGATTACTAGCTCGAGAATCTCTAAATTGTTGTGGAAGCTTAAGATTGCAAAAATAGCTTATGTGCAGTGCAGAAATATATTAAAAAAAAATAGGTCATAATTTGCCATTCATCATATGCTGCCATGTAAGGCTCAAATCTTCTTAATGAGCAGAGTTTGCCAGTCATTGTGTCTGCCATCACTAAGTGAGGCTATTACAGCGTCTAATGAAGCTGATTCATTTTTACTGGACTTCCCATTATTTTATTCCAAGCTGTTATTCTTTCTATAGACAACTGAAAATGAGGTTCTTTGTACAGAATTACATGGAATAAAGCTTGTTATGTAGGATCTAGAGAGCGGCAGCATACTTCTCTGCGTGTGCGGAAGAAGTGTCTAAAAGCTATTCCACTGTTGACTATCCCCCTGTGAGAGCTAGCGACACTGAAATGCAGAGAATTTGCAATAGAATCCCATTAGATTGATGGTTCCTTCTTCTTGGTGCATGTTTCATTTCCCTGTTGTTTGCCACTTACAGCAAAGCTACACATCCCAGTGTAATTTCCCTGTGTATGGCTGAAGTTTTGCAAGTCTAATTTCTGCCCTTGAATTGAATTACCCCCCCTCCAAAAAAAAGGAAGAAAAAAAAAAAAGCGACCACAGCCGTACAGTGTATTTGCATTTGGATCATTTAATACTCCACCTTCAAGGATCATTAATCTTGTCTTTGCTTCATATACAAACTGGGCATCAATAACAATGGTAAGGTAGGAGCAAGGAGGTATAAATCACACGAGCAATATTTTCAGTTAATCAGGCATCCATTTTTTTAAATCAACAAAAGAGACATAAAAATTAACAACCTTGTTTCTGCTCATGCTCCCATTTAAAATAAACTGTGTAGTCAAAATCCTGTGGCACGTTGGTTTAAACAACAGACACAAACACTTTAATTTGTTACTCTCTGCTTCGGATAATCACACACTGTGCATAGATGACAGTAACATAACAGCAGCCTCACATTTAGAACCTGTAGCCAGCTCATTTAGCGCCACACAACACCCACAGCTTAATTAGCTCCGTCGGTATCATCTGCAATTCTGAATGCTTTCACAGCATCTTTTTGATGCTTGGCTGAAAGACACATTTCCTCTGTAATTTAGCTGGCTACTAATCTAATCATTACTATATCTTGGGAGTGTTTTCTCACTTTTGCGGGCAGTTAGCTGTGATCTGACGACCTACATTACAGTCTATGCTGTGACTGCACAACGCTAACTGTGACACGTTTGAGGCTCTAATTGTCGTGATGATTAATGAGAAAAGTCACAGGACTTATCCCACCTAGCTGTTGTGGAAACAGTCATTAGGTGGATTCCTGTAACGAGCTCTTTCTTGTTACGTTAACCAACATATTGGCTCCACTAACTGCAGAAGGCTAACTAATTGTTATTGACTGGATAACTGTTAGCAGTCATGGATTATATTGTTGCATAGAGACAGGTGGTGTGCTACAGAAAGAGGAACATGAGTGGCTGGATGAGGACACACGTTTCAAATAAATGGGTCAATAAATGATCCCCAACTTTGAGCTTCACACTTTCTTCAGTTACCTACAAAGCAAAAACTCTACATTAGTTATAACTCAGGTGTTTCACTTTCTGTTTTTACCTGTAAATAAAATCTTTTGGATTGATACAAAATTGTCCTATAAGCCAGGCGTCACCTGTCAGACCCTTTGTTTCTACCCTCACCATCTCCTCGCTTCCATTTTCCCTCTCTCTTTCTTATGTGTTTACTTCTGTGTGTGTCTGATTATAGGAGTGGGGACAGGTGTGCTGGAACCTAAGCTGAGCTTCACCAGCTGCAAACACTTCTCCTATCAAGTCTACTTTCAGTATCACCACTCTGCCAGAACGTAGTCTCTGCTTAAGCACTTCCATGAATGAGTCAGCCCCTTTTTCTCTTCCTGGTTCGCTCTCTTTGTTGGCTCAGCCCGATTCTCAGCTAACTGGATCCTTCTCTGCCTGGCTCTCTCTTTGCCTTTCTCAGCCCAGCTTCCAACCGTGCCTCGGTCGCATCTGAGGTTCCCAGCTACTACTCACCCAACCCCAAATTTCAGTTTTCTTGCTGCCAATTAAGCTCCTACAACTTTTGCACTACTTTTTTGACTTGCTTTATTTCAGAAGTCTATTAAGGTCATCCTCTACTTTGGTGTCTGCACTTGAATTCACCAGCATTGGTGTAATGGTACATTCTGGCCAAAAATGCAGACCCACTATACGCTGGACTCCCCTTGTAAAAACTTTAGTTGGTGACATATACAAACTAGTCTCAAGTTGCCTCCATGAACCTTAGCTCAGTTATTGCTCCCATCAGTATTTAGCCAGCAGCCCGGTTGGTTAGGCTAGGCTCACAAGAATTAGATCTAGAGCCAGCTCACCACTCTGACCACTAGCGGTCAGCCAGATGGTTTTTTGCCAGCCTGTCCCTGCCAGTTTTCAGACCAGCTGACTTAAACCCCTGGCATCCCCTTTCTGGTCGATGTGCCTTGCCTCAAAGGATGACATGAAGGATGTCTCAGCTACCCCTATGCCAAGTCAGTTCCCAGGCCCCTTCCATGGTTGGCCTACAAAAGGTGTAGGCGTTTGTGCCTGTTTCTTCTGCCTCTGATAGTTGACATGAAGACCGTCTCAGAGCTGGCCTTCTCACTTGAGTCAGTTGACAAACCCTGTGTTCAACTGGTCAACACAGAGTCAGCCAAAGCAATATCTGTCCCTGAGCTGGCCTTTAGCACTCATACCCCAGAGGAGGCTGATGTATTAGTCAGCCCTGCCTGAGCCAGCCTATCTCTGTCCCTAGCTTCTCCCCTAAGAGGATTCCAGTCTGTGGCGCTGGCTCAACCAGCTCCACTGCTGCTGGACTGTGCACTCAGAGCTACTGGTTCCCTGCTCTCCTTTTGCCCGGATCAGCTCCAATCTTGGGTTTCAGTCTACGAGCCTAGGTTTCCCAGGTTCCCAGCTACTTAAAGCCGTAGTTTCAGTTCTCTTGCTACCAGCCCAGCACCTCTTCAGCCTTTTCCTCTAATCCTTTATTTACCTTGGATGAATCAACAGTCTGTTGACCTGTTCCTTTGCCTCTGTCTGCACTGGGGTTCAACAGCCTAGCTGTGATATCACAATCTACCGTAAACCCTGCTATGTTTACTTTCAACAGTAAGTTAATTCTACTGCTGATACTTCACCACTTCACGTGCTTCATGTGCATTACAAACAGGGACACGTGTATGGCTGTGTGCCTTTATCGTGGAGGAGAAAAATATAAAAAATGGGTTTTGCTGTTATCTTTTAATAAACACTTTGTTCCATCTAGGTTTGGGTAATGATTGATTTCAGACATTTTATGATTTTTTTTCTTTTGGTATAACTAAAATAGTTTTAAAATCATATTCAGTTTGACACAGGTTCAGACACACACACAAAAACACAGAAGCACTGATGGGCCTGATAATGCCTCTAAAATGAAACAGGAGCTGACATTTAATTAGGATGGGGTGGGGGGGATATGTTGCCTTCCTTTTCCAGTTTTAATTTTTGCTTCATAAATGTTATCTCAATGCTTTCCATGTTGGAACATTGAGAAGTGTGCAATTAACTTGGTGAAAACAATCATGCCATAACTGACAACATTTTGTGAAAGCTGACGAGGTAAACGTGAGGTAAGATAGAAGAGAGATAAAAGTAGATAAAAAGGCCTCAGATTTCTCCGTTTGTGCATCCTCTCCTTGAATCGTAGTCCTTTCCAATAGAGATAAAAGCATAAACAGTATAAAAGAGCGACTGTGATGTCAGCCTCTGATTAGGCCTCAGCATTAGCATTTCGGCTGCTGCCATGTTGGCTTTGTGGAGCCAAAATTTACCTTATATCAATGAAAGGATGGTGTGCTAATTTATCAGCTAATGCTAGCAAGCTGAGTTAGCAGACTGCATTCGTAAACGTAACGGGTGCAGTACATTAATGCAGTAATGTAGTAATGCAGTAAAGTAACAGACTAATAAAACACTGGACTCACCAAAACCAAAGCATAAATGTCTTGGATGGTCTGTAGCATATAGTGAGGGACAATATTACTCACCTATTAACAGTGCTCCAAATGGTACCAACTCCTCACACACACACACACACACACACACACACACACACACACACACACACACACACACACACACACACACACACACACACACACACACACACACACACATGGTAGTATGAAGGTGGTATTACCCATATAGGCCAAAACCATTTTTTTGGTACCTGGTTGTAAATATGGATTTTAATGCTGTAAAGTTGGAAGTCTATGTCGATTTTAGAGCCAGCTTCAAGTGGTAAGTAGAAGAAGTGGAGTTTCTGCCACTTGTGCATTGCAGGTGAAGTAGGCGAGGAAACGGGAAGAGTCAAGGCAACAGGCATTTAATAAAATGAGACATCCTTTCTCTGGAACCTCATTTTAAAGTGATGACAATTAAAGTTGACCCTTGGCATGAGGATATCTTACTTTTTTAAAAATATACAGCTAGTACTGTAGTTTTGGAGGACATTCAGGACTACTTTTGAGTAGTTCTGAAGGGCAGAAAGTCTAATCAACTTAACAAACTGAAATAAAACTAATAGAGCTATAACCATTTGTATATTACAGCTGTGCCACACGTCTTTTAAGCACTAAAGGTAAAAAAGCTTCAACAAAAGATACACCTGGGCATCTTCAGTTTTAACACATCTTGCAAGTGTCATCGCTTCTCCGTCCTCCAGATGCATTTTAGGAATTGAGACATCCTTTACCATGGTACACTGAGATTGATTTCCAGGTCACAGCCAGAATGAAAGAGAAAGAAGAAGTGCAAATTAGAGAAATGTGAAAAGCCCTGAGACTTGATGAGGACTTGGAAGGGGGAAAAAGGAAGCAAAGAAAGAAGGGACTAACAAAGAAAGTTATTAGCAAAAAAAGAGCATGTTAATTTCTCTGAGACATGCATAGACAAAAGGGAGGAGGTCAAAGGCATAGAGAGACAAGACAAAATGTAAAACATGGGAAAAGAAAACGATTTAAAGAAAAATGAACTAAAACCCGACATCATTACAGAGTGAAGTGCGCCGGGATTTTACATTCAAACCACGGGGGACCGTGGGAAACGCTAGTGACCAAAGCAGCATTGTATACCTCGTCGCGACACATTTCAGTGAGCGACCACCAGCAACTTCCACCAACTCACCAACAGGTCAGGTGGACACACAATTTTCACTAGAGACCAGAGGTTATCAGAGGTTTGCTGACCGGTCTCTGTGTGCCTGAGAGTGCATAAAGCCATAGACTAAAGTGCTGTGCGAGTGGGTGTTTGTGAACTGGTCAAGGTTGCTTGTAGTAAAAAAGTGCTTTAAGTGCTCAGAGTAGAAAAGTGTTAAGTACTAGTCCATTAACCAACTGAAAAACATTTCTCAGTGTAAATGTTGTTTTTCATATATTTGGGTGAATGCTGTTGGTAAACAGCATCAACCTATTGAGATCCACAGATCCATGGAATTCTTTATTCTTTATTATTATTATAACTAGTTGCTCCGTTCTTCGTCACTTAACTTGGCCTACAGTTCTCGTCCTATTGTCACCGTTCAACCTCTAAAACATTCTGCTATATCCGCTGATGGGCGCTATATCTTTTGGTAGTTATTGCTGTGATACTTTTTCAGATAATAACGTTTTTATGATCGTTTTTTTCTGTATTGAAATCAATGGGCATTCGTCAAAGTTCCGAACATGGAACCTGCGTTCCTTTGAAGTGAGCTTAGAGTGGCACACTCTAGCTTTCTCAATCTTTTCTTCATGTCCAA